>CAUYQG010072845.1:0-11563 GCA_963574415.1 Tarsius wallacei | reverse complement strand
TTCTCAACCCTGGCAACATATTAGAATCACCTCCAGAGCTTCGAAAAAAGGTATCAAAGTCCAGGCTCCACTTCCAGGGACTATGACACAGTTGGTCTGGGGTGAGACACTAGGTGTTTGTATTTTTTAGATGCTCTCCAGGTGAATCTGCTGTATATCTAGGGCTGAGAACCACCAGACGAAGCTGTCTTCTGGGAATAGGGTGATGGCTTAAGGTGAGTGGTAAAGGATTGCTAAGCAGTACTTAGGGCCTAGCTAAGGTTAGAGACCAGGTATTAGTGGCTCCAATCCCCAAGGCTGGGTAGCCCTCCAGTAGGGCCCAGAAGGTCTGGGTTTAAGCACAAAGAAAGCAGACCGTTAGACTGATCCAGAGTTGCAGTTTGGCAGGTGAATGCAGGTAGACGACCAAAGGGAAAAGGAGTCAGGGCTCCTCAATTCAGTGATCAAGCCCTTGGATCTGATTTCCAGCTGACAGGAAATACAGAGGATAGGATAATAAACATGAAGCCTGGGAGAAGGTGGGGAGAGCAGGGTGGGCCTGAGGGCCTGGGGTCTGTGAGAAGAACAGAGGAACAGGATTTGGGAGGCAGGAAGGAGGGGGAAGAAGGAAAGCTGTGGTCAGCAGGTGGGTCTCAGAATCTGCACAGCTCACAGTGACATAAGGGCAGGGTGTAGGCACAGGGGTGGAGTCTGAAGCAGAATGGCAGGATATGGAAGGAGCTGAACCTTAAAAAGGCTAGAGGGCCCTGGGGTCCCTCCCCTGCTGGGGCCTTCAAAAAACACTAGAAACAGCCAGCTGTCCTTCAACAGGTGAATGGTTACACATACAATGGCACTTCTACATCATGGAATATAGGTAGAGTACCCCTTTCCCAAATCCTTGGGACCAGAAGTGTTTCAGATTCTGGAATATTTGCATTATACTTACTAGTTGAGCATCCCTAATCCAAAAATCCTAAATCTGAAATGCTCCAATGAGCATTTCTTTTGAATATCATGTTGGTGCTCGAAAAGTTTCGGATTTTGGAGTATATCGCATTTTGGACTTCCAGATTAGGGATACTACTCAGGAATACAGAGGAGCAAACTATTGATATATACAACTTGAATGAAATCTCCAGAGAATTATGTTGAGTGAAAAAAAATTCCAAAAGGTTACATACTATACAATTCCATTCATATAGCATTCTTGACATTATGAAATTATACAGTAAGTTGCTGTCATGGGTTACAAATGGGGCAGGGGTAGGGGCAGGAGGAGAGTGTAGTTATAAAAGGGCAACAGGAGGGATCCTTGGGGCAACAGAAGTGCTCTATATCTTGATCATGCCAATGTCAATATCCTGGTTGTGCTATCATACTATAGGTTTGTAAGATGTTACCACTGGGGGAAACAGGGTAACATGTATTATTTCTTACAATTGCATGTAAATCTGTAATTGCCTCAAAATAAAAAGCTTTATAAAAAATACAACCCTAATCTACTTTCCTACCTAATAATATGCCACTCCTTTCCATATACCTCATGTATAGCCACACTGAACTCATTTTCTTCCAGAGAGGGTAAGATTCCTCTATAAAGCCACATGCAATCTCTTAGGTTAGAAGCAGTAAAAGCTGTATACAGCCAAAATTACCCTAGAGCACCCTCATAAAGATGTCATATCAGAGACCAGCATGGCAGCTCTCATGAAGCCCCACAGTCACACACCCCCCATTCCCAGGTTGTAACAATGAGCGCAACTTCAGATGAACACCAGATGAAGCAGCTGGGTTTTATTTAGGGGAAGTGTTTTATGAACACTTGTCTTTGGGTACCAGAATCCCACTTCATGTGATTGGATGCCCACACAAGAATGGAGGGCAACTACAGAAAAGTGCATGTTTCCCATCTCACTCTCTCTGGGGTATAGGCTTATTGAATAGTAGGGTGAGCAGAGGCACATTATCACTCTTTATTTTGGCTGCATGTGTATGGCTGAATTTATATGACGCAGCTCCACTGCTAGACTTAACATAAGGCAATGAAATTGTATCTCTTTACCTGACAGCTCCTAAGTAGACTGTAATAACAGGGAACATCTCTTCTTGTTGTTGTTTGTTAAATCCCTAGAGCCTAATATACTGCTTGGCACAGGGTAGATATCACTAAATTCTTACTGAATGGTTGAATCAAAGTATAGGCTCCCATGCCCTGACTAAAACACGGACATCACCCTTGTTCTGTAGCACTAAGTAGTACAGTTCTGTTTGCAGATTAAATTTTCTCCCAGCAGACATTCCTCTGGGACTAAGTACAAGTAATTACTTGCTGATTGTCTCCCATCCCTGGTTTCATGGTCAAGGCCTGGCCTGCAGCTCACCAGAAAAGGAGGTTTCTTTTTTTTTTTTTTTTTTTTTTGAGCTGGAGTTTCACTCAGTTGCCCAGATTGGAGTGCAGTGGCACACTCACGACCACCCCAGTGTCAACCTGCTGGACTCCGATGATCCTTCTGCCTCAGCCTTCCAAGTAGCCGGAACTACAGGTGTGCGCTACCATGCCCCAGCTAATTTTTTTGGATTTACCATAGGGACAAGGTCTCACCAAGTTGCCTGGGCTGGTCTTGAACCCACGGGCTCAGGCAATCCACTCACCTCGGCCTCCCATAGTGCTGGGATTACAGGCTGAGCCACCGAGCCCGGCCCAGAAAAGGAGCTTTCTAATGAGACCAGCACCCTTGCCTGTTTATTCAGCAGAGGTGCCTTTTAACATTTACCTAAAGTGTTGAAGTTCCTTCCTTCCTTTCCTTTCCTTTTCTTTCCTTTCCTTCCTTCCTCCCTCCCTCCCTCCCTTCCTTCCAGAGTTGGAGTCTTACTCTGTCGCCCAGGCTGGAGTGCAGTGGCAAGCTCATGCAGTCTCGACCTATTGGGCTCAGGCGATCTTTCTGCCTCAGCCTCTCAAGTAACTGGAAATATAGGCACGTGCCACCACGCCCAGATAATTTTTTGATTTATTGTAGAGATGAAGTCTTGCCAAGTTGCCCAGGCTGGTCTCGAACCCATGGGCTCAAGCAATTGTCTCCCAAAGTGCTGGTATTATAGGCATGAGCCACCACGCCCAGCCTAAAGTTTCATAAAATATTTTGTCCGGAGAAATAACTCATTCACTTACTGGGAAGATCTAACTTAATGTATTTTAACGAACAATACTAAAAGTATGAAGAAATTCTAGATGTCTGAGAAGGCATTTGAGAAAATATTTAAAATATTACTTTTATAGGAATTACTTTTCTTTTTTTCTTTTTTGAGTCAGGGTCTCACTGTCACCCAGGCTGGAGTGCAGTGGCATAATCACAGCTCACCACAGCCTTGACCTTCTGGGCTCTGGTGATCCTTGTACCTCAGCTTCCCAAGTAGCTGGGACTACAGTTGCGTGCCACCACATCTGGCTAAAATTTTTTTATCTTTTGTAGAGACGAGGTCTCGCTATGTTGTCTAGGCTGGCCTCAAATTCCTAGGCTTAAGCAATCCTCCTGCCTTGGCCTCCCAAAGTGCTGGGATTATAGGCATGAGCCACCATGCCTGGCCAGAAATTATGTTTCATAAGCAAGATTGTTCTATATTTTTAAATTTTGGGTTATCTTGATTTTACATCAGTGTTAGGCTAGCCTATTAGAATGTGTTAAGCATACTTTTATGTGTGTCAACATATATGTTATCTATATTTAACATGGAAAAGAACTAACTCACCTTTACTGCATTGCCACCACCTTTAGGACCCTGAGTCTTCTTGTCAGCACTGTCACTCCTAGCGGCTGCTCCCCCTTTACAGAAGAGAATACAGGTGCTCATTTAATCTTCACCTTGATATTTACAGAAACACCCAACATACAATGGGAGATGATACTTCCATCAGAGCACTAAGCTTCAAAAGGGAACTAAGCCAGACACTTTACTACATCAAGCTAAATCATCTGTGACTCACCTCTCTTCAAACAGGAAATTTGTGCCCTCCATAAACCCATCACAGGAAATGGACACACATGAGAGTGCTATTGGGTGAATGAGATCTCCAGAAGCCTGCTCCAGATTCTCTGGACCCAATTCAAATCCTGCCCACTAAAGGCAAACTCCTAAGCTCTTAGAAGACTTTTAATATGTGCTGCATCTATGTATTCAAGCATTAATAATTCCAATAAGTAAAATCTCCAAGAGTATATTTTAAATAAAGATCAGACTTCTTGGCTGGGCGTGGTGGCACAAGTCTGTAATCCCAGCACTTTGGAAGGCTAAGGTGAGAGGACTGCCTGAACCAGGGGTTCGAGACCAGCCTGGGCAACTTAGCGAGACCTTGGCTCTACAATAAATAAAAAAAGTATCCAGCCATGGTGGCACATGCCTGTAGTTCCAACTACTTGGAAGGCTAAAGCAGAAGAACTGCCTGAGTCCAGCAGGTGGCCACGAGCATGCCACTGCACTCTAGCCTGGGCAACAGAGTGAAACTCCGACTGAAAAAAAAAAAAAAAAAAAAGAGTAGACACTCCAGGTTGGGGCAAACCACACACTATGTGCAGAAAATTGTATGGATGAAACCAAATCTGAGGTGGAAGTACTGTTAGACAAGCCTGCCTGGGGGAGGTGGCTGAAGGTTAGGGCATTAAGGAACTTGGAATTTATTCCAGAAGTAATAGGAAACCATCAAAAAGTTGGTTTTTTTTTTTGAGTTGGAGTCTCACTCTGTCGCCCAGACTGGAGTGCAGTGGCCGAACCCGGCCACCGCAGCCTCGACCTGCTGGGCTCCGGCGATCCTTCTGCCTCAGCCTTCCAAGTAGCTGAACTACAGGCGCGCGCTACCACGCCCAGCTAATTTTTTGATTTATTGTAGAGATGAGGTTTCGCTTGCCCAGGCGGGTCTCGAACCCGTGGGCTCAGGCAATCCACTCACCTCAGCCTCCCAAAGGCGCGGGATTACAGGCTGAGCCACCGAGCCCGGCTGAGAGTAGGCATTCCACTGCCATTACAAAGAGATAACCTGAGCACTTTTGGATGGGTTAAACATCTTAAACCCAGCAAAAGTGTCTCTGAGTGCACAAAGTACAGAAAGCCATGGCAGGCACAGAATTCCAGGCACCACATCCCCTGCACTGTACCAGGCATACACAGAAAAGTAAGATCTGTTCTGAAGAAGAGAGGGATGAGTGATTATCCTCTTCCATCGGTGCACAAAATGTCAGTTTCATGTGGGAGGAGGCCTGATCAAGATACAGTGGTGCACACCAGAGCCCAGGGTGAATGAGAAAAGTCCACCTGTGAGGTAAATCTGACTGATCCACTCACTGCCAGCACCTGGTAGAGCAACAGACCTGCACCTCTCTTGAAGGGCAGGGTGAAGAGTGGGATCTAGCTGACAATTGAAGAAGGAACTCTGAACACATCTGGAAGAGTAAAATTCCCCACACCTGGGGGGTTCCCTTTGAACACACAGAGACCAAAACGTCAGGCACAGGAATCCAGACAACCCATCCCCCATCATGAACTAGATGTGTACTGGAGGTGGGATCATGCTGGGTGAGGGAGGATGGTGAGTGATTCCGTGATGCATTATATTAGTTCACCACCTCCCCCAGCCATTTGATCCGTCAGCCACAGGCAGCAGGAGCTGAAAACTGGTCCCACTCATTTAGCAGTAAGAGAGAAAATCAACAATAACAAGAACCTGCCACAGGGTGGAGTTCCTCCCTCTCTCACAGAGTAAAAAGAGGTCTGACACAAATGAGAAATCAATGAAGAAATGCAATCAACCCCCAAAGATTTAATAAGACAGCACATAAAAAAGCAACCATCAGAGCACAAACAATGGAAAGCCCCCAGAATGACTTGCATTAGATGACAGTCACAGAAATCAGAGAATTGATGGCACAAATGAACAGGAACTGAGAGAAATACGAAAAAAAAATCATATAGGAAGTAAAAGCAAAGTTGACCAATTAAAAAAAAAACCTATTCTTAAATGATGGAAATAAAGAGCTCTATCCTCAAAATTAATAACAAAGTAACAAGTATTGGGAATAGGCTCAACCAAGCAGAGGAAAGAATTTCAGAGCTTGAAGGCCAATATATGTTATTAACACAGTCTGTTAACAACATAGAAAAAAACACACAAAAAAGGAACATAACCTGAAGAGCAGTGCGATTTTGTCAAAAAGCCAAACCTATACACCTGACTGGTATCCCTGAGGCAGAAAGGGAAAACAAGAACATTATGGAACAAATACTCCATTAAAATCATTCAAGAGAACTTCCCCCATCTTACTAGAGAGACAACCATCCAAGGGCAAGAGAGTCAGAGAACCCCTACAAGGTATTACATGAGAAGACCATCACCAGACACATAGTACTCTACCTCTAAAAGGTAAACATGAAAGAAAAAATCCTAAAGGCAGCAAGAGAGAAAGGTCAGACTATCTACTAGGTAGTCAGAATCACTCCAAACGTATCTGCAGAAACACTACAAACCAGAAGGGATTGGAGTCCAATTTTTTTTTTTTTTTTTTTTTGAGTTGGAATCTCACTCCGTCACCCAGACTGGAGTGTAGTGGCCACTTCCAGCCACCGCAGCCTCGACCTGCTGGGCTCCGGCGATCCTCCCGCCTCAGCCTTCCAAGTAGCTGGAACTACAGGTGCCCGCTACCACACCTGGCTAATTTTTTGATTTATTGTAGAGATGAGGTCTGGCCAGGTTGCCCAGGCGGGTCTCGAACCCGCGGGCTCAGGCAATCCACTCACCTCAGCCTCCCAAGGCACGGGATTACAGGCTGAGCCACCGAGCCCGGCTGGAGTCCAATTTTTATTATTCTTGAAGATAAGCTATTCCAATCAAGAATTTCCTACTCAGACAAACTAAGCTTTATCAGTAACATAGAAATAAAATCCTTCCAAGACATCCAATCACTAATATATTGCCTCCAGACCAGTTCTTTAGGAGACACTTAAGAAGGTATTGAGCACAGAAGAAAAAGAACAACCATGCACACCATAAAAGTACAGGCCAACTCAGAGTTAACAAATCATACAGAGCACTCACAAAAATGAACACACACACACACACACACACACACACACATATAGGCAAAAGTTAAAAGGAAACAAAGAAACTCCCTAAGAGCCCTATAACAGGGATAAACTCTCACATATTAGTAATCAACTTGAACTGAATGCACTACTGAAGAGATATAGAGTGGAGACTGGCAAACTGGATAAAAAAACATAATTCAACAATCTGCTATCTCCAGGAACCTCATCTCACTGCAAAAGACACATACAGACTCAAGATTGGAGACCGGAAAAATGAACTTTTAGATGAATGGAAAACAGAAGAAAGGAGGCATAGCTATTCTAATATCAGACAAAGCAGCTTTCAAGCCATCAAAACTTAAAAAGGACACAGAAGGGCACTGCATAATGATAAAAGGCTCAATCCATCAGCAAGAAATATCCATCCTAAACATATATGCATGCAATGCAGGAGCACCAGGTTTTCTAAGACAACTACTAAGCAAACGAAAAGAGAACATTGATTCTCACACAATCACAGTTGGAAACCAAAATATCCTACTACTAACAGCTTTAGATAGATTACCAAGGGAAAACAACAACAACAACAACAACAACAACAAGGAGATCTGCAACCTCAACTGGATACTTGATCAAATGGACTTAATAGATATCTACAGAACATTTCACACAACAACTACAGAGTATACTTTCTACTGATCAACACATGAGCATACTCCAAGATTGATCACATTCTCAGATATAAATCAAGCATAAGCAAATTTCAAAAGATTGAAATAATACCATGCATCTTCTCAGCTCACAGTGGAATAAAAATAAATATTACCATCAATAAGATTCCCTCAAAACACACAACGCCCTGGACACTAAACAACATGTTGTTGAATGACTTCTGGGTTAACACAGAAATCAAGACAGAAAAAAAGATTCTTAGAAACAAATAAAAACAAAGACACATCTTATCAGAATCTCTGGAATGCCATGAAAGAAGTGTTGAGAGGAAAATCCATTGAACTGCATGCACAAAAGGAGCTGAAAATGTAAGATCACCTAAATCCTAACTTCAGCAGAAGAATCCAAATCACCAAGAAAAAAATCCCAGTTACAGGACATAAAAGGCAAAAAATATCATAGAAAGTATTGACATCTGGCCCAAATTTCACCTGCATGCAGCCTCCTTGTGTAGTCAATCCTTACTTGTACTCCACATCTCTATAATAAAATAAATTTTAAAAGTAAATAAACATTAAATAGAAAAAAATTTTTAAACATAAAAATATTCACATAGGCTTGATTCATAATTGCTCTTCTGGGTACTACTAAATAAATAATCCTACACAAAGAAATATTTAAAAAACATTTAAAAGGCCAAGCACAGTGGCTCACACCTGCCATCCCAGCACTTTGGGAGACCAAGGCACAAAGATTGCTTGATCTCAGGACTTTGAGACCAGCCTAGACAACAAAAAGCAAGACCTTATCTCTACAAAAAAAATCAAGAAATTAGCTGGGCATGTTGGTGTGCACCTGTAGTCCCAGCTACTCAGGAGGCTGAAGTGGAAGGATTGCCTTTAAGCAGTTGTACCTGCTTTTTGTGACTTCCGTCCACTAACCATATCCCCATTATTGCATCTGCTTCTAGTAGGATACAGGTGCGGTAGCAGAAAAACATGGAGGTAGGATTCAGAAACTACTTGCAAATCACAATGTTCACTGATTGTGGTTTTGGTTCCTTGAGGCCCACGTCCTACCATCACTCCATATGATGATGCAATGGGTATGTGTGTGTACCCTCTAAGTCCAAGATACAGTAACAGCAATGAGGAGAACAGAAAAGCGGAATGAAATAAGATGGACAAAAATTTAAAAATAATAATAGTCATAAAAACAGAGAACATTAAAATAAAATTTAAAAAGAATCAATATATTAGAAAACAAAACACAGAACAGCAAGAGCAGCAATCAAAGCAAAAAACAATTAAAGACACACACACATACACACCAAACAAACTAGAATAACAACAAAGTAAAACAAAATTAAAATAATAACAATAAAAAACAGAAAAAACAAACACATACACACACACACACACACACACACACACATACATGCTCAACCCAAAATGAAAGGAGTAGAAAAATAAAAGAATTGAACCATTCAAATTGAACCCCCACACATGTATTCGCACACACATTAAACTATAAAAAAAGAAGAACAAAAAAGCAAAACAAACAAACAAAAAAACTGAAAGATGAACACTCAATCCTTCACATATACACATAAGCAGAAAACAAAAAATGAAAGAAGAAAGAAAAGATGGGGTGAGGAGATGCAGATTGAATCCTCACATACACATTCATGCACAATGGAAAAATATTTAAAAATTTAAAAATAAATGAACAAAAAAATCCCCCAAATCTTGTGGCAGGTTCTGTAGTTGTTTCTCTCAGTTGCCCCTCTGCTGTCTCTTGCAGAGCTTTGACCTCATTCACAATCCCCTCAGTGTCTGGTCCAGGAAAGCAGGAGGGGCAGTAAAGTGGGGTTCATTCCTCCCCTCCCACTCTTATATGGTCAGTGGGATCCCCTCCAGTGGGGAGGTGCAGGGTTGTCTCTTCCCCAGATACTGGCAGGGGGCATCTCAGTCAGGCTTATCCCAGAGTGGAGTCCTCCTATTGTTGACATTCAGGCTCTGCCTAGGTTCATCCCTGGGGCAGTGCCCCAGCTGTGTGAGTCTGATGTTCAGAGGATTGCTGGGGAGAAGGGATTTGGGTCACCACTGATCTCTTTGGAGATCTTCCTCATCCTTTTCTGACCACACCCTTTGCCCTGTGGCTGAATCAAGGGGGTACGGTACCTGAGACTCAGCATTCATCCTGTTCCTCCAGAATTTGTGCTTTCCGAATATTCCCTCTGGGTCACCCCAAGTAGTTAATCTACCAGTCACAGACATTGGGTAGGGTCTGTCGCTCTGTGGTGAGCAAGCTGGAGCACTTTCCTGCCCAGTTTTCAAGATGGTGAGAGGGTGTCTGTTTCTTCTTCTCCAGTGGGGCTCCACCTCTGGGCTCCCTTGCTGTGCTCCTTTTGCAGCCCTTGCTGCCAGTGTCCAGCCAGGTGCTACAGTGGTGAGGCAGAGCCTGCAGTCGGCAGTCTCTCCTGGTGGCTTCTTCCCAAGAAGGGGTTTGTTGATTTTTTTTTTTAATGGTGCTTGGCTTCTGTGCCCTAGGAAGTGCTAGGGATGAAGCAGAGTAGCTGTGGCACCAGCCACTTCACCAGGAGAGTCCTGGCCACTTGCTCCTGAGTCCTCACTCAGTCAGCCACTCACACACCCACTTATTCGCTGACACATAAACAAAATTTTCTATATACTCACTCACACTGTGACTTGATTAGTCCAACTGGCTCCACCGCTATCTTCCCAAGAATCAAGAAAAAAAATCTTAAAAAACTAAAAGTAAAAACATCCATAAACTCCCCCAAATTCAGAAAATATCAATATTTTAATTAACAAACTGCTTGATAGATCTCTGCATACTTTTCCTCATCATTATTTTTTTTTTGAGTCAGAGTCTCACTCTGTTGCCCTGCCGGAGACCAGCTCCAGGAGAGAGTCAGGGCCTGAAGCAGGAGAATCGGGAACGGTGAAGAAGAACGACAGGAGTCACCTTCTTGGGTAGAGCTCAAGACTCTGCCAATTTTTATTCAACTTTCACATGCTTATATAGTTTTTCCACCCATCCCTGCACCCACAAAAATGTTTCCTATGTTACCAACTAAACGCCTACCTACGTTCTTCTCTCATTCACAAGAAAGTTGACCTTTTTTTTTTTTTGAGTTGGAGTCTCACTTTGTCACCCAGACTGGAGTGCAGTGGCTGCTCCCAGCCACCACAGCCTCGACCTGCTGGGCTCCGGCAATTCTTCCGCCTCAGCCTTCCAAGTAGCTGAAACTACAGGCACGTGCTACCACACCAGGCTAATTTTTTGATTTATTGTAGAGATGAGGTCTCGCCTGCCCAGGTGGGTCTCGAACCTGTGGGCTCAGGCAATCCACTCACCTCAGCCTCCCAAGGTGCGGGATTACAGGCTGACCCACCGAACCCGGCTGAAAGTTGACCTTTAACAATTACTATCCGGTTTCCTTCCTGACAACTCCGTGCCATTCATGTTTTAAATCAATAGACAGGAACTAGACAGCAGTTAATACACATGTCAACCACAGATGGTGTTTTCTTAAGTTAAACATTTGTGAACATCCTGTTTTTCTTCCTGATTTCCTTATAACTATTTACTACTATAAACTTATAATATCCTACCCTATAAAACTAAACCTTAACTCTAAATTTTAATTATTCTACTACCATATATTTACTTCTGTTAATCTTATTTCTATCCTTATATCCTTATATTTTCTTAACTATCACTAATACTATTATATATCTCTTATCTTACTATTTTATTATTAATATTCTAACTTCTATCTTAACATATCTAACACCTAATTATTTAACCC
>CAUYQG010072842.1:0-25037 GCA_963574415.1 Tarsius wallacei | reverse complement strand
CCTGTAGTTCCAGCTACTTGGAAGGCTGAGGTGGAAGGATCGCTGGAGCCCAGCAGGTCGAGGCTGCGGTGACCGGGAGCGGCCACTGCACTCCAGTCTGGGCGACAGAGTGAGACTCCAACTCAAAAAATAAAAATAAATAAAAATAAAAAAGTAAAGTCTAATATATGTGTTCTGGCATCCCAACAAGATAATTTCCCTTTAAGTTCAAGAATATCTTATGCTTAATGATATATGCTCAAAAGGCTTCTTCTGGAATTAATTTTTTTTAAGTTATTATTTGCTGTTAAATATTTTCTATTGACTGGTGTCTTAATCCATTCAGGCTACTATAACAAAATGCTATAGACTGGGTAGCTTATAAATAGCGGACATTTATTCTTTACAGTTCTAAGGGCAAGTCCAAGATCAAGGCCCTGGCAGTTTTAGTGTCTGGTGAGGGCCCATTTCCTAATTCATAGATGGTGCCTTCTTGCTGTTTCTTCCCATGGCAGAAAGCAGAAAGAGAAGGAATAAGATTTCTCATGTCTCCCTTTATAAGAGCACTAATCTTATTTATGAGGGCTCCACCTCCATGACCTAATCACCTCCCAAAAGGCCCCACCTCCTAATACCACCACTTTAGAGATTAAAATTTCCACATAGGAACTTTGCAAACATTCAGAAACAAATATTCAGACTATTGCAACGGACTTCTTCATCACATTCACCTCACAGGACAATGAAATTATAGTGGGCTCTACTAATCCCATATTAAGATCTATCATCCTAGGATTGCACTCAAGCATTTAACTGCAATTAACTGATTTCCACTGACGAACTCACAACTAAGATTTCTGTTATGGGTTGCATCGTGACACCCCAAAACACATTGGAGTTCTAACCGCCAGCATCTCAGAATGTAATCTTCTTTTGAAAAAGGGTCTTTGCAGATATAATTAGCTAAGATGAGGTCATTAGGGTGGGTCATAGTCCAATATAACATGTCTCCCAGAATAGCTCCAATCTACACATGCACACAGGAAGACAGGCATGTGTAGATTGGAGCTATTCTGCCACACACTAGGAAACTAACCAGAGCTAGAAGAGAGGCCTGGGACAGATTCCTCCTTAGCACCTTCAAAGGGAACATGGCCTTGTCTTGGACTTCTAGCCTCTAGAACTGCGAGACAATAAATTTCTGTTGTTGAAACCACATAATTGGTGGTACTTTGTTAACGGTAGTCCGAGAAAACTAATACATTCTCCACACTGATTAAAAAAATAATGATTTCTTACTGGCCAGTGTGTCACTCCAGGTTACCTGTAACCTATTCAGAATTTATAGAATGTTCAGAAGACCCGTAAATTATTTTAAAACTAATCTTTTAAAATAAAGAGAAATATAAGATGAAGACTAATAGATTCTGTTTCTCTCTTGAAATTCATTAGAAAATGTCTTAAAAGAAGTGCATTTTAATATGAAATGTCAAGGAAAGATGGAATAAAACAGCTGGAAAATAGTAAAGAAGAAATACAGATATACTATCTATAGAAGAAAAATAGTCAGTGCTAGATTTTATCTCCCATGGAGTCTATCCCAAGGTCTCACAATCATTTACTCATTTAAAAAATATTTATCGAGTACCTCTGGTTTGGCAGCCTCTACTAAACTCAGTACTTGTTAAATATCTGTGGAAATAAAGTGAAGTTGTAAGCCTGTCTTTACATTCCTGCAACACACTCCCATCTGTGCTTAGTAACTGCTAAACCAGTTGGTCTCCTTGCCTCCACTTCTGGCCCTGCCAGTTACTTGGAAGCACGTCCACGTCCTCAGGATTTTAGTGCCCAACTAGAACCTATACATCTATTTCTCTTTGCTTCACTCAACCCCAAGGCTTTACAGTGAGAGTTCCTGCCAAAGGCTGATTTCTATGTTCTAAATGTTATGTGCAAGTTGTGCAGAGGCCTCTGAAATGACCCTTGATGCTAAGGGTAAAATGCTAAGAGAAAGAGCCACACTTTGACAAATGGAAACTGGCCTGTGGTTATCTCAGTTTCCAGTACGATTGTCTGTAAGGCCAAAAGATAAATTTAACAACTCATTTGTGAGCATATGGAGGCTTCTGCCTGAGATGTATTGAAAAACAAAAAGAAAACCCAATTTTTTTCTCCAGTTAACTCTTTGGCTTTAGATGTCTAGTGGTGTTTATGAAACATCCGTTCAGCTCCTACAATGAGAAACTGAGGAAGTTAAGTTAATGGTATAATTTGTCAATTCCAATTTAACATGTGTGATCAGCCATAGAAAACCTAATCATGAATAGAATTTTGACATCAAAAAGAAACTACATCCTGTATATTTGTCTCTGCATATTTGCTCTCATATTAAGAGATTCTGAGAAAGAATTTTTACAAAGTGCTGCATTTTTGTTCCATCAACAAACACTGTGGTTTCTATCAATTGATTTTTTTCTAATATGTAGGAGACCCTGATGTTGTAGACAACTGTAAAATTGACTCTTTGTAATTTTCTCCCTCATTTAGAACCTGTATTTGAGTAAGTTTAGATAGTAGGTAGAGGGCCAGGATCCTATTAAGTAAAGCTCAGTACTGGGAGTCCCTGGGTGTTAGTGTTTGAATCATCTTCTCATATACTGAGTAATAAAATACTTTGCTTTCTCCCTGCAGTTGGTCTCCTTGCCTCCACTTCTGGCCCTGCACCACCTAAAGCTGGCTGCTTCCCCTGCACGGTGACAATGAGTTTTGACTCATGGTGCATTACCAGATACACTTACACAATTATATTGAGGAAGCCCCCAATATAATTGTAGGGAAAAAAAGGAAACCCGAAAGCCACGGTTAACTTTTTCTTTTCCTGCTGCCAACCTGTTAGACTTAAAAATAAATTTGAGCTTCCAAATCATCAGGTCACATGGTGAGTTTGATTAAAATATCTAGATATCAAAAATATCTAAAAATTTGACAACATTCTCCACTGGCATATGAAACGTGAAAAAATGACTTGCCTCTTTTACAATAAGATAAATAAAAAAAACACTGAGATATTAGTTCTTTCCTGTAATGTTGACAAAAGCTTGAATATTTGACAATGTCCTCTTTCGGGGAGGCCATGCAAAAACAGGAGTTCTCATGTGTGTGGATGGACTGCCAGACAGTCCAATGCAGCAGGACTTAATATCCAAAAGAGACACAGATACATTCATCCTTGGTCTGGCAACCCCACTTCTTAGAGTCTATCCTGAAGATACATCTCCAAAGTATGAAGCCATAGTCATGCCAGCTTATTCACTGTAAAAATTGGAATCAGTCCAAATGTTCATCACTAAAGAACCAATTGAGTAAATTTTCATATAGCTACATAATGGAGCATAATGCAGGTTTAAGAAGAAAAAGGAAGAAAAATAGATCTATGTTCCAGTTGGAGCAATCTCTAGGATTTACTCTTAAAAATTGTGAGTTAAAAGGAAAAAACTATGTCGAATATATACCATTCGTATAAGGCAAATTACACATATGCACATACACACACAAACATTTTTATTTTTTGAAAAGAAAACACTAGGCGGGAAAACAAAAATTAATGAAAATGAGAAAGAATGGAAGGGCAGGAATGAAAAGATACTTCTCTAATATACCTTGTTATATAAATTTGTCTTTACAAATATATTTTCTGCAGAAACAGAAAACCAAATGCCACACAGTCTCACTTTATAAACAGGAGCTAAACATTGGTTAAACCCAGCATGAAGATGGTACAGCAGCAGATACTGTGGACTCCTAAAGGGGAGAGGAAGGGAGAGGTCAAGGTCTGAAAAACTGTCTATGGAGGACGTGTTCACTATTTGGGTGACCGGTTCAATAGAAGCTCAAACCTCACCGTCACACAGTATACCATGTAACAAGCCTGCACATGACTCCCTGAATCTAAAAAGAAAAAAAGAAAAGAAAAGAAAAAGAAAAAGAAAGAAATATGTGTTTTCAGTATTCAAAACATAAAACCAAATAAAATATAAATATACTTAAAAACAAAAACAAGCTTATGAGTGAATCTATCTCTAGGCCAAGTTAATGACATAACTACAAAGAAAAAATTTATTTACATTGCAGAGGAAGCAACCAGCTCCAGGTAGCTCAAGGCCAGAAGTTACAACAAGGAGAAAAACAGCAGGGAGAAAGTGAAACAACATTTTGTATATGAATTTAACCAGTATTTTGGTTATACTAACCTCATGAGACATATTCAAAAAAAATTGGAACTGCAAAGAATATCTTAAACTTTACTGGTTAAATTTGTACTTGTAATCTTACTATCACACATTTTGAAACTCTCCTTTATAAGGTGTGGAACGGTGAAAATAAGTAATTATGTTAATAGTGTTAGGAACTAAGGCTGTCAGTGTAAAACAAAAGAGTTATGCATATAAAATGAAAGAAGATAAGTAAAAAGAAAAACACCTTTCTATATACAACTCAAATTTAACTCATCAGGATGAGCTCATAATTTTTTTCAAAACTATATATTTTGTATACATGTCCACTAAAAAGGGAGCAGAAAAAAATGACAATTCAACAGTAATGAACACACAAAGAGCCCTGACTGTCAAGTCTATGTATCATTCACTACTAAAAGAGAAATAATTGGAGTCATGGCAGGTACTCAGTCCAGGGGAGGAAATATACAAGATAATCCTGGAACATCTGTTGTCCCAGAAAGCAAAGAAGCAACCAAACACTCACAGGTCACATTAAAAGAAAAACTAAAACCAGTAAAAAGGGATTTGCATTGGTCAAAGATGAGACCATTTTAATTAAAAGGATAATGAATGCAATTGATTGAAACATACTAAATATATTTCTAGAACAATATATTTGAATTACTATTCAAAAAGAAAAATCCCAAAGGAGAGGAAGGAAGGGCCTTATTAAACATTTTGGAAGTAACTAGTATATCAACTTTTTACACTGAAAGTTGGCGGTTAAAAATAACTAAGTATTTACCTTGCCTTTTCGGTACAAAGTGAATTTAGGGTGACCAAATTCCCTCGCTGATGATGGGAAATTAAAGTTCTTGTTAGAAAGGAATTCAGTTAATAAGGGGAAAGAATAATAGAATTAGAAACATCGTCAATTCAAAACTCCAAGAGAAATAATGGATTTAGCAAGGATCATTAAGTGGATGAGGCCCTTTGATGGCAGATTGATGATAAACTTCATAATGTAGAGCTCAGATTATCTTAGCATCACAAAAAATGAGGCAACAAAATGTGTGTCTCCTAAAATAATGCACTGTGAAGGAGTCATCACCACTTCCTCTCCAGAAAATAACAAAAAAATATAAACAAGTTAAATTATGCCACAAGGAAACAAGCAGAAAAATCTAAAATATGGGATTTCTAAAGGATAACTGGTCTTGTTTCTCTTCTGAAATACATAAGGATGGAATCATGTATGGCTGGAATAGACTTCCTAAGGAAGAAAGAAATGGGGGAGGAGGGGAGGAGGGAGGGAGGAAGAGAAGGAAGGAAGAGAAGGAAAGAAGGAAGGAAGGAAGGAAGGAAGGAAGGAAAAGGTAAGCAATAGTAAGTGAAGCAATTGTGGGAAAATAATGGTTGAAGCTACATTATGCATATATGGAGGCTTATTATGCTAGTCTTTCTGCTATTGTTTTGTTTGAAATCTTCCTTAGTAAAAAGTTAAGAAAATATTTTGTTCTGTCGTTTATAGAAACATTGGGGCAGTTTGGTCTGCTCTGCTATCCACAACACAGTGCAGGTAGCCCTGTAACTGGCAAGGAGTCAGGGTTGGAAGTCAGCACGCTGGCTTCTAGTTCCAGCTGAATATCTTAAGTGCAGAAGCTGGCTTGGACGTAATAAACAAGCATTCCTTTTAAAGAGATGGAGCCGTCTTAAAACACTACCCATAAAATATGAATGCCTCCTTTTTCTGGGTAAATACATGAGAACTGGAATTTTCTCTTCTTTCAAAAAGTTAAGATTGTGCCTGTGAACCTGAGTAATCCCCTTCTGCCCAGGCAAGTTAGTCGCCAACTGGAGCTCCAGAATGATGCCTTTACAGGCAGAGTGAGGATTAGAAAAGCAAGCAGACCCTGGCCAAGAGAAGTTTAATTCAAAACATAGAACAAATGCAAGAAATAGATATAAGAAAAGGACAAAGATTACCTCTTTGGTAGATTAAAACACCAGACGGCTTTTCTGAATCCTAGGAGAATCTCATTTCCACTGCCCTTCTAAGCAAAAGAAAACTAAACCAATTTTCACATGTACTATTAATTTTAACTGGCTCCCCTTCGATTTCTCTTGGATGCTAACTATGCACTGTGGTTGTAAGAATGAAGACATGGTTCATGTCGGCAAGGCACTTACTGCCTCACAAGGTATTTAGACATCTGAGTCACTAACCTTACTATTTGAAGAAAATTGATACCAGAGTTAAAATAGCACTTATAAGCAAGATTACAAATTTCATAGATCTTAAAAAAAATTGATTGACTTTATTTTGAAAATTAAAACTTAACAGTGTCAAAATAGATTTGTTTTAATACATTTAATAAGACACATTTCAGACTTCCACCATGCACTGATTCATAAACCAAAGAATGATGATGGGAGAGGTGGGCATAATCTTACCATCATATATTGTGAGTGGAATGCAAGCAGAGTAGAACTTAATGGCAGTCTAATCCCAACCCATCATTGTAGATCAGGAGGTGGAAACACAGGCAGGTGATAAACAAATATCCGGTTGTGGTCATAATTAAGCCATTTTAGGGTTAACGTGGAATGGAATACTTCATCAGAAATCACAAGATTGATCCATATTTGGACAGCTACCTGTGGACTTTGTACTTCTATGGACTTTATATCCATACTTTCTGGATACCCGAGTCCCTTTTGTAGAAAATTCTGAGGCTTTGAGACACTGGACTTCTTGTCTGGTGAGACTGTTGTTTCTCTTCACACAGTAGAGTCTGCTGTAACACAAGGAATCTCACTTATGAAAACACTCAGGGAAAAGGGTCATCACTTTACCAAGCCCTGGTTTTCCCTTATTTCCTGGCATCATAAATATATGACTGATCTTATGTTCTACTAGATAAGAGAGCCCAGTCTAAGCTCTCATCCAACACCTGGAGTAGACCTTTTTGTAGACATGCTGTAATTCAGTTTATTTTATATATTTATTTTATCTCAATGCACAATATAAATTAATGAATACTATATTCAGAATGATTTTTTAGAGTAATGAGGTTAAGCATTTCTTTGTATGTGATGCCATGAAATATAATAGCATGATATAATATATTTCACTTCCTGTTTGACTTTTACAGCACAATCAAAAAGAGAGCTGTTTAAAAACACATGCAAGTTTTCACTAGCTTTTCTATAAGCATCTCTTACTCAGTTCTCTTCAAATCATTCTCTCTAGGAGCACCAACCATGATGTGAATTATCATTTTGTGTTTCTTCTTCTTTAATTATCTGGTCTTTATATGCTGGTCTAGAGTTTCCCAGCATCACTTTCATCAACTTCATGAAATTCTCCATCTTCTCATCTTCATTTTGCAATCACATTGTACTGAATGGCCATCCAAAAATCAGCAAGGCTGACCAAAAGATTCTACCAAGATAAATGCCAGTGTTGATCAGAGAGGCATGATTAAAGGAGTTAATTGTGTAAGTAGTCAATTTATTGGTGATATTTTATTTCTCTGTGGAGGGGTATAATTATAGCAACTGGAATAATGAATACTCAGATAATGAGCCCTCCTGAATAAATCAAAGCAATAGCGTACAACCTCTCCATCTAGGGGAGATATCAAATTACCTGAGAAGCTTTATGAAGTGATTTGGGGGTGGAGAAAGCAGAGTTAGGAATCATTTGAGAAGATTCCTTCAATAATTATGACAAGCACCTCTTTCCATGAGAACCGCTGAGGAAGAGGGGTGCACATGCTATGGTAGCTTGGGCTGACAGGATAAGGGCTTATATTGGATTCCCACATAGAAAGGAGGATGCACATAGGTAGGTTGCAAGCAGAGAATGAAGAGAGAGATAGTTCTGGCTGAAAGATGGGCATGACGATGAAGTAGAACAGGGAGGAATTGTTTGAGAAATTGTAAGTCGAGTGATGTCATAAGGACACAGGATACGTGCCAGGACGTATCAAACAGGAGGCTGGGAAGGCAGACAGACTCAGCCTGCTGGACATCTAGAAGGCAGACTAAAGAGTTTGGAATTAATCTGTTAGGTAATGAGGAATCAGTGAAGATTTCAGAGGTGAGTGGGCAGGCCTTCACTATGCAGGAAGATGGCCACTCACCAGAATGTGTGGGATGAGTGAGCTGAAGAAGCAAGACAAATACCACGTTGGAAGAGTTTTAAAATAGGTGGGCCCATTCTGCCTACCCTCATTCTGGATGGAAAGCAGGAAGCAGAGTGATCATCCAGGAGGAACAATTTTAGGAACACCGGAGTAAACTGCCTTAAATCCTAGTCTACAGGGCTGCTGTAACAAATCACCATAGACTGTGTGACTTAAACAACAAGTATTTATTTGTCACAGTTCCGAAGATGGCAAAGTCCAAAATCAAGGTACTGGGAGATTTAATGTCTGGTGAGGGCTTGTTTTCTGATTTACAGAAAGCAGCCTTTCCTCTGTGTCCTCACATGGAGGAGAGCAGATAGAGGGAGGAAGCAAGCTCGCTCTTGTCTCATGACCGAATTACCTTCCAAAAGCTCGCCTCTGAATACCATCACCTTGGAGGATAGGATTTCCACATATGAATTCGGGGAGGGCACGTTAAGTCCATAACTTGCCCTTCCACAGATATTTTCCCTCTGACCCTCACACAGTGCTGATAATTGCTGTATGAGTCCTTCTGGGACTTGAGGCCTCTTTGGAAATGCATGTGCTGTTTGGCCAGGAAAGATCCTCAGTGGCAAAGCTCTACCTTGTTTTCACTGGTTTATCACTTGTGCTAGGCAGATACCCTGAAAACATTTTGTTGGGACAGAGGGCAAGGGGAATATTGGTTGCAAAGGATGAAATCAATGTCATGGAAAGTGTGGGGCAATTGGGAGTCACTTTGAGAGCTTCAGCTGGCCAAAGGGAAGAAAGAAATGTCACCAGAGTCTGTGAGGGATGGGAGAGTACAAGGACAGTCCAGAAGAAGGGTCCTGGAAAGGTCTCACCTATTTCACAGTTGTACTTAGGGCCAGCATCACTGCCTAGCAATTTCTTTCATTTCTCACTCCTAGACGTTGACTTTAGGAGAGAAAGATAAAGAAGAACTGGAAAAATGTTTTATTGTGGTTTCTTGGCAAAAAGGAATGTATCCTGAATGTAAACATCCATGTTCATATCCCCATTCCAGCCTTGTTTTGTTTAAATAAATTAGTGAAGCTTAACAGTATTTTAATAACAAGAACTATGCTTTAAGGACTTTACATGCATTTAGTTTTGGATTTTCTTATATTGTAATGGGCTGAATTGTATTCAGCATAAAATAAAGCATAAAATCTACTGAGAAATCTTTTTGAATATATTTTCCAATGTCTGACAATAACTATTGTTTCCCTTTCATTTGCAGGGAAGTAGTTTGCATATTGCCACCCATAGTACAGTGGAAGATAAAAAAATATTTAGGTGAATTTTCAAAGTCTGTCATTTTATTCAAGGACTGGTATTTCCCCCACCATTTCCCTATGGGATTGACTGACTTAATTCTATGTCTACACTCATAAAGCAAGAAACAAAGCAACAGACTAGATAATGCAGAACAAAATTAACTTTGCCCCAATTATTCTCTTCATTTCAAGGAAAAAATGTATAAGTGGTGAGTTATGTAGACACTCACTTCACTTCTTCACTAGATCCTGCATATGTGTAAATATAACAAGTCATATTTAAACTTTATCTTGTTGTGATAATTCTTGCCTCTACTGTGTAATCTCAAGGGAAAGGTTTTCAGGAAATGATGCAGGGAAAGCCAGAGCCCATCTCATTGATGTATTTGAAAGACTGGCAACAGCCACCTGTGAGCAGAACACCCACATTAAAATAAGCATCTATCTGCTATGGGTTAGGCTGGTGTTTAGAAGCTTGTGACCAGAAAACAACAGGTGGCCCAGTCAGAAACGATGGTGATTAATACTGTGCAGTTAGTAACTGTAACCTTACCTCCATCAGAGCTATGCCTTTAATGGAGTTTAAATTTTTTCCTTCCAGAAACTCCTTCCTTCCATGGCACCCTATCATGCATGTAAACACACACACACACACACACACACACACACACACACAAATGTACACACTCATACACACAGGCATGCACGCACTACTCCCAAGCCCAGGTGTGCATTCTAAGTCCTACTGTCACAGTCAGCTAGTTTTCAGCTAAGTCCCTGATCAAAGGTCTTCCAGCTTCACTGCAAGTCCTATGAAATCTTGATGCCTTGGTCCAATCTTAGATGCTGATTCAGATGTTAGCAGATTCTATATGGGACTCCTGGGCTACATGGCAGGAACTTGTGGCCACACATCCCTAAGGACATGGGAACCACCCTGGGGCATTCTTCCAGTCGAGCCAGGGACTGATCTCTTTGAGGAGCCCCCATGTGTGCACTGCAGCATTATTAAAACCAGCTCAACCCAAATTATCCCCAATTTTAGTGAAAACCTATCTCGTCTTTGTCAAGTAATATGATAACAGACAGCAATTTAGTTTTGTATATAGAAAAGACCCCTGATATCCCCACCAGGGACATACATACTTTCGGATGGTGGAAGGGACGGAACTTAGCTCTCCCTCCTCAAAACCTCCCTCTGTCTCTAAAAGGGCTGCCCAAAGCAAAAAGGTTTGCCTAGGAGTAATTGTGACTCTTCACTTGCTCACCCCAGAGCAACTACGGAAAGGATGGTAAGGAGAACTCCCATGGGTCACCTTGCACCCTCACCCTATCCCCATCCACCCAAATTAGGGAAGAAATAGAAACAAATCAGGGGTTGAGGGTCTTTGTTTAGATATTGTTGGATATTGACTTAGCATTGTCATCCTGCATATATCATTTTATGTCTTTAGGAATTTCCACATCAGTCTAAAATAACATGCTGTTTACACCAGAATAGATTTATTCTCTATGGCAGGATTAAAAAATTAAGAAAAACAGCATTATGTGGTGAAAGAACACACAGTTGAAGAGGGGTATGTTAATCTTTGTTTGGGCATTAATTGGCTCTGTGACCTCAGGTAAATCAGCCCACCTCTCTGGACCTTCAGTTTTAAAATGAAAACACTGACTACAAATTCATAACCTTCAGGAAAAGAAAATAAGGACCTGGGAATGAGTGAAACCAGATGAATTGTAAGAAAATCGGACTTGATAACAAAACTGAAGATATTGTTATTTAAATCTTAAAACCAAAAAAACATGTTGGCAAATTCATTGCAAGTAGCCGCAGTGACCTTTTCACTCAAGAGTCTTTAAGACTCTTGTTGCCTTCAAAAACTGTCACCCCCCAAAAATGTTTTGGTGCATTGGGGCTTTATAGAAACTACTGTGGTTTCCTCCAGAAGTCCCTGCGCCTGTTGAATTTCATATTTCAAATCCAAAATTGTATTCTTTGTCACGGCAATATTTTAGTCCACAAAAGCACTGTATCTCTCATTCCTCTGAGCCCCGCCAACAAAGACTTTTCTGTGAGTAGTAAGTTATTGTGTTGTTTTCTGGGTTTACCACAAGAAAATAAATTTATTCCAAGCAGGATTGGAGTCTGTCTTCTGACGCTGACTTCCTAGCAGGGATTTGGGGCTTTCCACAGTATTTGTCCTGACAGGGCTATACGGTAGAGCCACTCTACACCCTCCAGGCCTGGCAGTTTCTATGCCCATTATGTCCACGTGTAGGAAAGACAGATGGCTGGCATGAAAGGCGGCAGAAAGAACCAAAGGAAAAAAAAGATATAATTCAGTCTGAAGTACAAGTGGCATTTATAGCCACTCTTTCTGGAACAAGCCGGTAGCTAAACAATAGGCCTGTGAGTTAACTTCTTCCCAGTGACAGCTCGTAGGTTACATGTTCACTATGTGAGCAGAATAGTCCCTGTAATCTTGATTTCTACCTGATTTTATTCACCTCTCTTGCTATTTTTGTCTGCCATTTAAAAAAAAAAAACCATGTTGCTGTTCCTATCCCTACCTATAAAATGTGTATAGAAATATGCTAAAGACCTTGAGATCTTAGAATAAGGGCACAGGCAAGAATCCCAATCTGTAATCCTGGTTGTCCTTGAGACGGAAACTGCTCATGGCTCTCTGACATGGGCACTTTCGCCAGTGCAGCTGCCGGGGAGGGTGGAGCTCGGTTGGTTGACCTTGGGGGTCAGACAGAAGGCTCTGTCTGATCTTCCTCCTGCACAGGAGGACTGGGTGAGCAGGGTGAACCCGAAGAACAGAAGAGAAAGGTAAAGCGGTCAAAGGTGGGCACAAGCGTCCAATGCAGGGACTCGGTGAAGGTGTGAGGATGCAGGGTACAAAACCTTCAAGATTGGGGGGAGCTTAGCACGCTCAGGCTCTGGGAAGGAGTATCAAGGAGCTTTGGTGTCTCCAGTTTGTTCTCATCCAAGGAGTTTCTCCCACTGCCCCCGACATACCAAATATATGCTACTCTTCCACAAAAACCCACACTCAAGGACAGCTAAGATTTCTCTGTATCTCTGTCTTTCTCAGCATAATTCAGACATGCTGAAAGTCTCAAAACACTTATAAAAACAAAAACCAAATAAAGATAAAATTATCTCAGCGAATACTACCAGCATGTAAGTCCGTATTCCAAATGACAAGTTTCAGATCCTGAGGAAACCAACAAGAATGGCAAAGAACTCTACTAGACCTAAAATCCTCTTGCCGTGACAAGAGCCACTCTTTAGATTCACGTGACATCCTACTTCCACCTTTCTTCTTATTTAATAGGAGTGATTTGCCTAAATATTATCTCTCTCTGAGAAATGCCAAAAGAAGTCAAAGTCAGACTTAGATCCCCCCACCTCCCCAGTTCTGGTTTCCAGTGTCCTGTACATAACAGTTGCATTGCACTGTGCCCCCAACCCATTAATTTCTTCCCAGTCCAGGACATGGTCTATACATTTCTCTGCAATCTGTGAAAAACTCAAGTAAGCCCCTAGCGTGGAGGCTCAAGAAAGCATGCTCTCAAAACTTTCTCTAAATCAAGGTCACATGTGAAAATACGTAATGATCATCACCTAGTGATTTTTAAATCTGGGTTATATAAGAACCATCTTGGGACTCTATAAACACAGTTCCCCTGCAGTCTCAGCACCCTGATGGTTTGATACAACATGTCTGAGAAGAAAAGGGATCACCAGACCACACTCAGAGAGATGCCTCTACAACACCAGAACCCACGTCCCTGTGGGATCATTTTCCCTTTGAGGCTGAGAAGTGAGAGAAAGAAACTTCACTAAGTGTTAGTGAGAGAGGCAGAGCAGGTTGAGGTGAAGGATGGCAGATCTTCCCCTCAATTCTCAATCCATGGGCCTAAATCCCAAGAGGTTTCCATTCCAGCTGTGAATGGGAAGACCTAGAGTTCTACCAACTGGGTGAGAATGTTCTGCTGAATAATATAGACCAAACATACTCCCATTCTACCTCCAAAATCTACAGTAGTGGTGCTTTGGGTTTCCTATTCAACATTGTATACACAAGCTTACCTGCCTATCTGCTGCACCATCTCATGAGAGTCCTGTGACACTCCCTCTCCAAGATTACTACTGAAGGTCTAAGTATCATATGGAAATTCCCAGAGAAATGTGAGATTGCAGTCTTAGAAATTCCCAGAGAAATTTGAAATTGCAGTCTTAAAGACAGACACAGTGGGAGAAACAACAAGCAGACAATGCATCGACTCAGCTGCACACACCAAGCCTCTGACTTGCAGGCACATGACTGCTCCTGCCTTTCCATATGGGTGCCACATCTGATTTGGTCAATCCCAGGTACCTGCCCCAGGGAAAGCACAGTATCTGGTCAGCAGCTCGTGGAGATGCACAGGAGCATGCATTTGCACACCAACTGGGATCGCAGATATTGCTCCGATGCTTTGTATTCCACTTGCTCCACCTGCAACCTGAGAGGACATACCCACTAAGCTGGCGCTTGTTGTGGCTGTCCTGAGGACAGCTCCCTTTGTGAGCGAAATGGTCCATTTCCCGCCATCTGGCGTCCCAGAGCACAGAGTGAGCGGGAGGCGTTAGGATTATCATGAATCTTCAGGAGAGGACAGATAAAGAGGAAAAGAGAACAGCCTACATGAGCGCATCGAGTCCTTGAAGTTCACTAAAAGCAGCCTCTTTGCACTGGGCTGAGGACTGAGGAGGAAAGGGCAGAGTCCTCACCTCTCCAGACGGAAGCTTGCAGACCTGAGGGGTGGCTGTCTGTGTCTGCAGCTTCATCCGTGGTCCCCAGTCCCAGAGTGCCTGCTCACTACCTCTGCTTTCTTACCTCACCCTACCTGCAGAGCCTCCCTGGGGACTAGCATTATCTTCATTCCAAAAATGAAGTGCAGAGAAGGTTGGCAACTTGCCAAAGTCCTTGGAGTAAGGGGATAATCAGAATTCGAGCCAGCTGCCGGACTCCAAAGTTCACGTACTTCCCACTAGGGCAACTGTTTTCAGGCTTTTTTGTGATCAGGATCCTCTTCGTACTCAAAGGTTATTGAGGACCTGAAAAGGCCTTTGCTTTTGTCGGTTATATAGATCACTGTCTATTATATTAGAAATTAAATCAAAAATTTTAAATATACACATTGATTCATTTAAAATTAGTAATAAAATTAGCATTGTGTGTTAACATAAGTAGACTCTCATGAAAAAATAACTTGATCATTGAAAACAAGACAAAAATTAATGAGAATGATGTCGTTTTGTATTTTTACAAACCTTTTTCGTATACTAATAACAGAATGTTCTCATGCTTACTTCTGTCTTCAATCTACATGTAGCTCTAAAAAATGCCAGTGGATAAATTATAAGAAAATATCTTCGTATTATTATGCAAACAGTTTCTTCCTCAGTGACCCCTTGAAAGAGTGTCAGGGTCTCCTGAGGTCTCCTGACCACACTTTGAGAACCGCTGCTCCTGTTCCTGCATGGAGAGTGGAGGCTGAGTGTGCCCTGTCCAGGGCCCTGGCTGTGTTTACTGCAGGACCACCGTCACCGATGCAGACCAGACACTAAGAGCAGGAACCACTGTGCAAGCAGATCTTAGGGACATTGCTTTAAGGAATTCAGGGTTGGAGTTTCCTCTAAGGATAGGATGGTTTCTCACTTGCCAATATGGGACCAAAAGAGTAACCTATCACTCTTATGGTGGCCACAAGGCTATACTTCTGGGTCTACCACACTCTGGGAGGCCACACACAGATCCTTCCCTACCCAACTTGATATAGCCATGAGCACCATCTTCTGAGTATTAGTTTCTGTGGCTTGTGTTCAACATGATTAGACACTTTCGCTATGATTCAAGGTGCTGCTTTTAATTTTCACTGTGAAAAATATGGACCTTTATGTGTTGTGGGGCAAGACAGTGGGCACTTCCTGCCTTTGTTCTTTGGTGGGATTAAGCTGACTCAGGGCAGCAGTGGGAATAATGACCTTCAAGGCGAATCTTCCAACAAGGGAAGCAAACAGGGGCAGGGGCAGATTCACAAGTGGGAGTCAGATGAATGGAGATCAGAACCTGGCAGGAAACATGCAGCAATGGGAAGGGAGACGAGACCCACTGCCCTACTTGAGTCAGGTTGCTGAGCCACCATCAGGAAAACAGACCCCTGTCAGTTCTGCCCAAGGTCAAGAGCATCACAAATCAGAATCAGAAAGGGGAAAGAGCAGGCCAGGGCTTGATCCCCATCCAAAAATACTGTTCGCAGCGACAAGAAGCCCTGGGATACCATCGAGGTCCTGGTTGTTTGTTGTTCCACCTAGATGACATTCTGTCTCTACAGGATCTGTCTGACAGCACTTCTGTAATAAAGAAGTTTGTACTTATACAATTTTATCAGTAGCTAACTTAAATTTTGTTGATTTAAAAAAAGGTATGTCATATCAGCTTTGAGCATCTTTTTTTGAATGTCAGTTTCCATTAACTTTGCAAAATGTGCCTCTAGGGTCAAAAATGATCTCTTGCCAATCGGTTACTTAGGCTTCAAATAATTTTTCTAACTTTTTTACATCTTCTCACTTTATAGTTAGGCTACTTCTGGGGAAAAGATCTGTAATTTAAGTAAGATGAGTAAATTAGAAATAACTTGTTCACACTATGTCTTTTAGCAACTGTCAGTGAAGGACAAACAAAAAATAGATAGACTTACCTTTAGAAAAAAGTCGTGTGAATGCAGACAAGCATTAGCCTTTTGGCAGTCAGCCATCACTTTATAGCCAGCAATTAAGCAATTAAAAGATTGCAGTTCCATTTGTCTCATCACCATATTAATCAGTCAAGTCTGTATTGAGTGTCCACTGTAAACAAGACCAGGGAAAGCAAACCTGCTTATTGAGACAGTTTACCCTTCCCAGTCTTCTGAGGGCTCAAAACATACCCCCAACAGAGCTTCCAGTAGCCTTTCCCCACCAACTTTCTTCTCTCTTCTTCCTCTTTTTTCTTTGCCTCTCTTTTTCTGCCATTCATTCAATAAGCACCTTCATTTAATTCATTTAATAAGCACCTTCAGTAGGTGCTAGGAACTCTGTTTCTACTCCCAGTGAAAAGCTTTATGGTGTTTTCTGACAAGACTTAGCAGGTATCACATCTGAAAAGTTCATATAGCACTCAGGGCCCACCTGGCTTCACCCCTTTCCGCTTGACCTCCACATCAGCTCTTTATAACTTGCTCTCTTGAGTCCCCTCTATGCCTTCAACCTGTCTACCACTGTCTTGGAGAAAGAAAAGAGCAGAGGGAAGGCCCAGGAGTAGTTTCTGAAAGAGTGTACATGAATACGGACATAAATTTTTTTATTATCTTAACCTCTGTTACAGTGCCCTCATATTAATTCAAAATACTAACACTAACACTAGCACCAGTAACATTAAAAGACTAAAAGGTGTGTGTAGAGATATAGATAGATAGATAGATAGATAGATAGATAGATAGATAGACAGGTGACAGATAGGTAGATGACAGATGATAAGTGGATAGATAGATAGATAGATAGATAGATAGATAGATAGATAGATATAGATAGATAGATAATTACATGACACATAGAGTCACTAAATTTTACAACAAGAATTCTTAGGGCGCAATCCCTTCATTCCTTGATTGGGAACCAGAAAATGAACCTGAAGGCTTATTTAGCAACCATGATCGGCAGCAGACCATGCTGAATGCCTGTATGATGCATTCCACTAGTGGCTTGTGTTTTGGGGGGTAACAATATCATCATTTCCCAGGGACTTCCAGACTGAAGAAAGAAACAAACATCCAATTCCATGCTAACTGCCTAAATGCCCTTTTGTCTATTCATCTTCCTAATCCACTTATTGTTCTCTTAATTTCTGTGATCTATACATAACAAGCTTGGCAGTTCATATGCCTGAATCTGCTCAGTGGAAACATGCCCTGTTTCTCAGTAGTAAGGCTTTGACCAAAGCTCTTCATTCATACAGCCTTGGATTCCTGCTTGTCTCACTGGCGGCTTTTTTATAGAGAAGAAAAGGAAAATAGATATCTGGGGGCCAGGAGAACCACAGTAACTCTGGCCAAAGCATTCACCTGTCCATCACGGCGGAGGTACAGACTGTGTTTGGATTCCACTTCACTCGCGGGTATATTAATGGTAACTCTTGCCTGACAAAGCGACAAGCTTAGATTCCGTCTTTGATGCTGCATTGTGCTGCGGCTTTATGTGATTTGACATCTTTGCAAAATGCCTGTCTTGCCACAACGAAAAGAATGTCTGGTACAATTTGTGCAGGAATTTGATGCCTTAATACACCAGATGATTTAGACATTCTTTTAAAGTGTTTCTCTGCTTCAGGAGAATGAAGAGCAGTTTTTCTGAGATACCAGTGCCACCCCAGCTCTCTTAACACTCGTTGGACCAGATGAGAAATCCTTTCATCCTCTGTGAAAGTCAAGCCGTAGGTATTGTCATGGTCAAATTGGACACATATAGCAAAGAATCAGCCCTGACAGTCTGGATGAGCAAGCTGAGAGAGGGGTAAGAGAGAGGACAAGAAAGTCTAATGGTAGTAGACAGAAAACCACTACCTACATTGGGATTTGCTCTCTTGAAAAAGTTTTAATTTTAGTGATGATGGAAACTGTCAGTACAGCTATCTGCCTTTCACTGTTTGCTTCGTGAATACTTTAAAAGTTCCATCACTTTTTTATGGTGAGGAGAGGTGAGAAATGCCAGCAGATCATCACTTCCTGGCTTCCAAGATTGTGTCAGTGGTATAACAACAGGTTAAGAGAGAACAACAGGATAACTCATGACTTGTATGGCATGTGTCTCTGGCCAGGACTCAGCAGGCACTGGTTAGCTGGTGAAGAGTCCACAAACTCTACAGATGGCCACATGCTCTTGATGTTCTTCAATTCCTACATTCCTCTCATTTCAGAATGTTTTCAAATCCCACAATCCTTTACTATTCCAGACCGCAGGGAGTCCAGAGAAGGAGATGGCTTTAGAACACAGTCTTAGATCACAAAGAGCATGACTTACCCAAAATGGAGTAGTTTTACAATGATAATTTCGCCACTACCACTTCAATGACATGTTCTCCATTAAAGGAGAATGTGCAAGATGGAAATAGGTCTCCACAGCATGTCGGCTGACTTCCTCTTTCTAAGTGAGCCCTTCCATTTGCATGCAGAACTGACCACCTCTGGAGCCCACAGCAGTGAGTATACTCCTTGCCATGTGATTCTGAACCATCAGTAAAACACGTGTGACTTTAACGGTTTTAACCAGTTTGCAATTGATCCGTTGACCCTTGACCTAGTGATAAGACCTCTCTGTTCCTCCTCAGCCTCGGAGTGTATGGCCTCTGATCTGAGACATGGCCTTTGGATTAAAGTAATTTGACAGTAATAAGGCTTGTGGAATTTATTTTACTAATGTGACAATGAAGGCAATCAAGAAATTAATGGGAAAGTATAACTCTGATTTACCTATACAGCTGCAGTTATTAAAATCGAAGTGCCTCCCTAATTGCATCTTTTCTTCTAGCCTCTCAATTCAGGATCAGAATTAATGATTAAAAAACAATAGTCCCTACCACCTATGCACATTACCTGTATAGATACTGTGCTCAGGGTTACCCTTGAAGTTCTCCATTCACTCCTCACAGTACCTCTACAAAATAGGTACTGTTACCATCTCATTGCACAGATAGGATGGGACCTTATGAGAGTTAAGTGTCCTGCTCACTGCCCATGAGACCACAGATCATATATAGAAATATATACATCCAACTTGTAGAAAGACATAGCTCTGCCTGGCCCCCAAACCAAGATCTTGGAACCTTCATGTAGGCATCAGCAAGGACTCCAGCAAGCACTTCATTCCAGCTCTGTCCTTCGTGAACTCTGTGATTTAGGGCACATTATTTAATGCTTCTGAGCCTCATTTGCCCCAGCTGTAAATTAGGAACAATAACACCTATTCATTGTTATGAAGGCCAATGGGAGCACAAGTGTCTCACATGTTATATGATAGGAATTCATCATTCAATGTCTATTGCAGGATGAAAGCAAGAAAGAATGAAAAAAATGAGACTCTAATTTCTTTTATTGCTTCAGAGAATCAGTAAGCATAGAAGGCAGAAAGGAAGACTAGGAATCAACATTAACTCAAATATTCAATAAGCACATTGTTGGAAATATCCAATCTCTTATAGGGGTTTTTCGTAGAAAAAGAGTCACATCTTTTTTTCCTTGTTGCCCATGTCTAAAATCCTGGAGCCAGGAAATCAGAAAGAAGACAAAAGACAGTGATCTTTCTCTTTGCTTCTCTTGCCAGCAAATTCCTCAGCATCTCTCACCAAGGGCTTCTGTGAGGTCCTGAGGTGGCTGCAGAATCTCACCAGCACAATCTCCAAACCATAGGAACCTGGGGTGCTAGGGAGGCACTTGGCGGTACCCATCTCCCACAGACCAAGTCAGAAGGGACCACGGGGGAGGGGGGTCAGTCTCATGGAGAGGACTTGAGTTTTTTAGATGTGTTCACATTCTGATCAGGGGGCAAAGGAGTCTCCAGAGAAAAAGGGAATTTGTCAGGACTCAAGCTGAGCTTTTGATTATCCCTGTAAACCATCACCCCATAAATCAAGGGGGAGGGAAAGGAACTCCAGGCATCTGAGTATGGAGTTATGGTGGTCATCAAAGTAATTTTCAATATCCCGCTTGAGAACTTCAGACTTAGAAAAGCTTCAAAGTCACCTATGGGTCCCATTCTCCACCGCCGCCACCCCTAGTGTGATCAAACCTGTGGGACATTCATGGACCTAATGAACTGAGAGGCAGCCACCCATAGTGCAGCAGAGAGAGGGCCTTCAGGTCATGTGCACTGGGCACCACACCAGCCTCACCACATCCTTGCTTCCTGTGTCACCCTGGGAAGTTTCTGAGCCTCTCCAGGGCTCCTGTGAAAACGTTAACATTCATAGAGTGACAGGTACCAGTAGGCACTCAGGAAATAGACTATTCCTAAAGAGGTCGAGCCCTGCAAATGCTGCTTTCTCCCTGTGAAATATTTCAGTTAAGGGATCTCACTGAATTTTGTTTCATATGGGGATTTTTGTTTTTACGCTTTAGTAAAGGAGTGTCATTATGTGTCATTATGTTTGTCCTGTCAGGAAAGACAAAACATGAATCAAAGAAAGCCTGGCAGGGACCTTGAAACTAGGGCAACAGATTCCATCTTATAATGTATTTATGCAATGTCCGTGTGTCACTAACCTAAAGACGTGATACCTGCATTCAAAAGCATCCCCGCTACTACTTACCCAGATGAGTGGCTTAGTAAGTGAAGGTGTGAATGAGGAAGTGCTTTAGTAGCAAGCCAAGATAGAGCTCAACAATATGATACTTCAGTGTCTGTCCACAAATGTACTTCTTAGCTCTGCAGTAAACTCCCAATTACAGAAGCACAGGGAGAGAGCAGATAATTAATAGAAAAAAAGGGCCGGGATTGGTGGCTCAGCCTGTAATTCCAGCACTTTGGGAGGTAGAGCAGAGTGGATTGCCTGAGCCCGTGGGTTTGAGACCAGCCTGGGCAACTTGGTGAGACCTCTTCTCTACAATAAAAAATAAATAATAATAATAATAATAATAAATTAGCCAGACGTGGTAGCATGCACCTGGAGTTTTGGCTACTTGGATCGCTGGAGCCCAGCCGGTTGAGGCTGGGGTGGCCGTGAGTGTGCCACTGCACTCTAGCCTGGGCAACAGAGTGAGAGTCCAACTCAAATTAATAGAAAAAAGATGAGAGGTAAAAAAACAAGAGCCTTCAGGTAAGGTAAAACATTTTTTGAGAGCCAGGTGTGTACCACAAACTCTCTTTTTATCTCATTAATCCTCCCAGCAACTCTTGGAACTTGATATTATCACTCTAATTTTTCTTCCAATAAGAATGTTGCCCCCCAGAGTAGATGAGTTTGCTCAAATTTACACTGCTAGTAAGTGGCAGGCCCAGGCCATACAGGAAATGAAAGAGAAAGTGTGATTCAATAGGAAAAAAATGCTGGCTCAGAAGTTAGGAGTCCTGGCTTGGCGTCTCACTAATGCTGTGTCATATCTCAAGACATGACCTAGGGAACTACAGCAGAATGGGGAAGACTAGGGTGGGGGCAGGACCTAGAAACAGCTCCCCGGTGGGGTGGTATGGGCCTGAAGGAAGAAACACAACCTCAAGAGGGACAGGAAATCCAGAACATCAGGCGGATGAGTTTCTGGACTATGTAGACCCAATGGTCCTGAAAGAGCCCCCACAGTATCCTGACAGGTGAGCAAATTTGGCAGCCAGGAAACAAGCAACCAGGCTATCTTTGCACCTGGCAGGGCCCCAGGCTCAAAGATAGAGCCACAGCATCATAAGTGGTGGGGCAGGAGACCAGTAGGTTCTAGTGGTCCAGGGGCGGACTAAGGTGCTAGACACAGAGCCAAAATAGACACAGAAACAAGGCAGACACTCAGTTACCAAACCTGGGAGAGATGTATCCTCAGGAATAAGGCCAAAGCTGTGTGTAAAACCTGTGTCAGAAAGGTGTTGCAGGTGGCAGGCAGCAAGATGACCTGCCTGCTGAGTTCCGTATTGGAGTTTCTTCAATTCTTCTTGTTTGCATTATGTTTCTCCCGAGGGAGTGGGACTAAGCCTGTGGGTGGGGAGAAAAGAAACTTCAACTGTGGGAGCGGCGAGATTTTACAGGGGCCCTCCAGACATTTCTGACCTCAGAACTTTGTGTAAATCACGGGACCAGAGTGAGCTTCAATCAGTATAAAGAAGTGAAATGTGATGATTTCAACAGTAGCTTGTTGTAAGAATGTGTAAGTGGCTTAAATCAACAAGAATAGAGATTGAAATGAGATTTGTCTGGAGAGGTCAATGGAACATGAAAAGAAGATTTTGTTGAAGGTGCCTAATTTGAAGAAAACTCTTAACTTTGATTTGCTCATCTATAAATTGGGAACAAAGGAATGAGTTCTTTAGGCATCATCTAAATAAGTACTCTTATGCTTAGATGGCGTATATAATATAAACACTGAAAATAATAAAAATCTAGGGCCCTAGAATCTCTTTTTAAAAAGAAAAAACCTGTAGGGGAAAAAGAAATAGCTTCTGTTCAATTCTAACAGCCAGAAAGAACAGAGGGTAAGGAAATTCTGATTGCTGAGAAGTCGAGAAAGCACAGCTGCAGAAGAAACTAAAACTTAAATACTTTTGCTGCTGCAGCTTTTCTGCCTTTAATCTCTTTAATTGACTGCTCCCAGCTACACTGAAACACATCATCTGTTTGAAATAAACTGTGTTGAACAGTCTGACTGAAGCTGGAAGATGATGGAGAAGATGATGCTTTATTTCTCTTTGCCATGGCTAGTTGATTCCTCTGTCATTTGCCTTTTAAAAAGCTTTTTAAATGGAAATAGTAAAAGTTCTCCCTCTTTCTTCAAGCCCTCTCCTCCCATGGCTTGACTCACCCTCCTTCTTGCTGATGATCTCAGGCAGCCGCCCACCCCCAGCTCCCCAGCTGCTCTCTGGAGCAAGGTATTTGGATGGGATCCCCACACTCATCTCCTCCAGTCTCCACTGCCTTTTGAGTCTATCTAACCACTGTGATGACTTTCCAAGGATCTCTGCACTGATGATTTCAGCTCTGCTTTCTCCTGGGCTATAAGCCCCATTGGCTGACGCTGGGTATTTCCACACAGGTGATCTGCAGTGGTTTCACCTATGCACAAGAACTCAGTCTATCACTGGGTTATAATCCTCAGTTCTGAAGCAGCTCCCGTGGCCTCTTCTTCCTGCAGCCTCCTTCTCCTTGGCCAGAGGCCCCACCAGCCTCTACCATGCTTGCTGGCAGCCAGGGCGCTACGTGAACTCACCACTCTTCCCCTGTCACCGGAACCAACTTTTCTCCCTCGCGCTTCTTGATGGCATTGCTTTTACCCCTATTTAATAATCATCTCATTTTGTCTTGTACTAGTGTTAAGTACAGGAGGCTACAAGTTTCTTGAGTACTGGCTGGTAGTTAAGGAGGCAGGTACTATGTAAAAACTCCTGGGACAAAAACCTGAGCCCACCACTCATGAGCTCTGGATTCTTGGACAAGGGACCTAATCCCTCTCACTTCACTTTCCTGATGTGGAGATGAAATTATAACTCATGCCACCTCATCAAATTTTTATGGGGATTGAATGTCATCATAGATGTAAAGTGCAAAGCACAGAGCTTAGCATATAATACGCACTCGGTAAATGTGAGCTTTGCTTTTTTAAAAATTATTATTATTCCTCAACAATCAACAAGCACACAGGGAGTGTTCAAAATTGAATTTTTCTCCAGGAAAAACTATTAAATCCAGGAACTCAGGGTCACATGCAGATAATCTAAGAACGATGCAAGGCTGGAATGTTTCTGCTAGTTCTAGGTCAATTGACCACTTGCCTAATTAACACGGGTACCCAAAAATCAAAATGGAAAGGTGAGCTAGAAACCAAAGACCCAAGCCCATTGGCTCAGTGGGAATGAGGTCAACCTCATGAAGAAGGTCAGCATTCTCCTCCTTCCCTGACAATCATTGTCTGTCTTCAAGCTGAGCGAAATGGAATTTGAAAGAGTGCCTTCCTCCTATCACCAAGGTAGGGAAGTGGCCCAGGTGCAGTAATAATCAGTCACAGTGGGTGCCCTGGTCCCTCAGGCCCAGAATTGCCTGACAACGCTCAAGCTGCAGCCGTCCATGAAGGACGGTGAAGAGACATCCTGTCAGCTAATGGACACCTAAGTGCTTTCCTGAAAAACCTGCTTCCCTGGAAAATGCTCGTCTGAGGTGATGCAAATTTAGTCTTCCAAAAATCAGGTATGGAGGCTATGCAGGAAAATATTGTATCTTACTTTAACCTCTTTAATGCAGCTGAAAATTTTCACAGGGCATCTGGCGGTAAGAACTTCTCAAATCTATGGCTGCCCCTTCTTGGGGGAGGTGAATCCCCCCCTCCCACCAGTTTACTTTCTAAATATACTATATTTTCTAACCTAAAAAAAATCTGTGACTGGTAACAGATAAGGGACATGAGGATAGATGCTAATTCCCATGGAGGAGTTATGTAGAGATCCCTCAACCACCTGAAGGGAAGAAGAAAGGAAACAGAAGTGAGTTCCGGGTGGTTTGTGGACTGAGCCCTGAGCCCTGGCATTCACTGATCCACTGCGAAAATGTAAATTCACCTCTCCATAAAATTGGGACAAATACATATTATGTGTGTGTGTGTGTGCG
>CAUYQG010072841.1:0-19775 GCA_963574415.1 Tarsius wallacei | reverse complement strand
TGTTTATCTTTTAGGACTTTGAAGATAGGGCTCCAAGCTCTCCTAGCCTGCAGGGTTTCTGTAGATAAATCTGCTGCTATTATAATTGGTCTTCCATGGTAGATGATATGGCCTTTGTCTCTTGCTTCCTTTAGGATTTTTTCAATGATGTTCATCAGGAATATTGATCTGAAGTTTTTTGTTGTTGTGTTTTTAACAGTTTGGATTAGTTTTATATTTTGGTCCTCAAGCACTGAGATTCTTTCTTCTGCCTGGGTAATTCTGTTTTCCATGCTTGTATTTTGTTATTTATTTCATTCACAGTATTCTTTATTGCTGTTATCTCAGTTATCAGCCCCTTCCTAGTTTCTTCTTGACTCTCCTCAATTCCTTTTAATCTCTCCATTATTGTCTTGATATCTAGATTTGTAGTTTGAGACCAGTCATTTTGGGGGCTCTTCATTGTTTGCATCCCAAAGTCAGTTTTCTCAGTGTCTGCCTTCCCAGGGGTCTGGGAAAGACCCATATTCTTCTTTTGGTTTTTCTTCATTTGTGTAGATTTCTCTCTCTCTCCTCCTTTCCTTCCCCTTCTTTAATTCTGTTTTTCGAGAAGGTGGGGTTGCTTTTGCTTCGCTTGTGCAATCTCCTGTTCTTCTTTATGATGGTCCTCTGGCCTTGTTCACTTTTTAGGTTGGAGTGTGGGCTGTGGGCTGTACTTTTTGCAGTTTTGAGGTTTAGTTGAGGGGGAAGCTGTGATTCAGAATCTGTATGCCGATTCCAGCATCCCCCTATCAGTGTATGAGCCCACTGAAACCTATTTCCCACCGTCTTACAATCTTTCTGTGCAGCAGAATGTAGGTTTGGTCCCTCAGCCTCCCAAGGTGCGGGATTACTTTGAGCTGCAACCTGAGACATCTGCTGCTTAGTTCCCAGGGGAGTGGCTTTGTCTTCTGTTTAGTGACGTTACCTTCGGAACCCAGGTGGAGACTGCTTGTAGGTGGCGGGGCAATGCGAGTCTCTGCCTGGAGAATAGCCGAAGTGATAGGATCCTTTTTCTCCACTCTTTGGGTCCCTGGGCAATCAACTGTGATAGTCTGTTGTAGCGTGATAGCATGAGCCTCCCGGGGATCAGCTGCACAGCTGGGCACTCCACTCGGGGCTCCAGAGCTCCAGATTTCAGAGCCCCAAAGCTACAAAGGGCAGGCAGTGAGCAGCGAAAGTGGCCCCGTGCCGCTCCCAGCATCCTTCAGTCAGAAATGGAATCAGTCTCTTCGAGGGGCGGGTGCCCAGAGCTTCCCAGGATGACCGGAGGCTCAGTCTGGGCTCGATGCAGCCAGGGAGGGAGCTGAGACCTGAGCCTTCCCACCTGCAAGGGAGCAGCCCAGGATGCAATAGCTGGGCCTGCGTAGGACCGGGGGTCCCTGAGCCTCAGACCAATGCCTCTAGCTGTGGGCTAGGGGGTAGGGAAAAGAGGGCAAGAGTCTTTTTGGGGAACTCACATTCGAGAATCTCACAGTTTCACCTATGTTGTCACCATCTTAACCAGAACTCCCGGCAAACATTTCTTAAACAGGGTACAAAAAGGCTAATTTGAAATAATATATGAATAAATGAGACTTTCTTAAAATTAAGAACTTGTGTTCATCCAAAGTCAACATGAAAAATAAATAAAAAATGTGAAAAATATTTGTTATACACATAAAAGGAGGAAATATCCAGAATGTAAAAATAACCTATGATCAGAAAAAAAAAAAAACAGCTCACAGTGGAATAAAACTAGAAATTAACTCCAAGAAGAACTCACAAAACCAAACAAATACATGGAAATTAAACAATCTGCTACTGAACAAACTTTAACCCAGCAATGAAATAAAGATGAAAACTTTAAAATTCCTTGAAATTAATGACATAGGCTATCAAAATCTTCATAACAAAATTGTGCTCAGGAAAAACTTATAGTGCTTAAGGCCTACATTAAAAAGACTGAAAGATCACATACTGACAACCTAACATTATGCCTCATGGAACTAGAAAAACATGAAAAAGACAAATCCAAAGCTAGCAGAAGAAAAGAAATAACAAAGATCAGAGCAGAACTAAATGAAATTGGAATGACAACAACAACAACAAAAAGCCCACAAAGAATCAACAAAATAGAAATTGTTTTCTTTGAAAAGATAAACAAAATTGATAGACCACTAGCTAGATTAATTAACAGACAGAGAAGACTCAAATTAGCTCAATCAGAAATGAAAATGAAAACATTACAGCTGATACCACAGACTGGAGTGCAGTGGCCGCTCCCGGCCACTGCAGTCTCGACTCACTGGGCTCCGACGATCCTTCTGCCTAAGCCTTCCAAGTAGCTGGAATTACAGGCACGCGCTACCACGCACGGCTGATTTTTGATTTATTATAGAGATGAGGTCTTGCCAAGTTGCCCAGGTGAGTCTCGAACCAGCAGGCTCAGGCAATCCACTCACCTCGGCCTCCCAAAGCGCGGGATTATAGGCTGAGCCAACAAACCCAGCTGGGAAACAAACTAGACAATCTAGAGAAAATGGGCAAATTCTTCAAAACATACAACTCCCCAACCCAGCTGGGAAACAAACTAGACAATCTAGAGAAAATGGGCAAATTCTTAGACACATACAACTCCCCAACCTTGAATCAGGAAGAAATAGAAACCCTAAACAGACCAATAGCAAGTAATGAGATTGAAAAAGTCATTAAAAGTCTCTCAAAAACAACAACAACGTCTAGGACCTGACAGACTTACAGCCAAATTCTAGCAGACTTTCAAAGAACAGGAACCAATCCTACTGAAGCTATTAAAGAAGACTGAAAAAAAGGGAATTCCTCCTAACTCATTCTATGACGGCAGTATCACAATAATACCAAAGCTAGGAAAAAACACAACAACAAAAAACTTCAGATCAATATTCCTGATGAACATCATTGAAAAAATCCTCAACAAAACACTAGCAAACCGAATTCAACAGCACATTAAAAAAATAATATTCTGAGCCAGGCTCGGTGGCTCAGCCTGTAATCCCGTGTCTTGGGAGGCTGATGTGAGTGGATTGCCTGAGTCCACGGGCTTGAGACCTGCCTGGGCAGCTTGGTGATACCTCATATCTACAATAAATCAAAAAATTAGCCAGGCATGGTAGCACACACCTGTAATTCCAGCTACTTGGAAGGCTGAGGCAGAAGGATAGTCGGAGCCACTGCACTCCAGTCTGGGCGACAGAGTGAGACTCCAACTCAAAAATATATATATATATGTATATATATACACACACACATATATATTCCACCACCTTAAGTAGGTTTTATATCAGGAATGCAAGAATGGTTAAAAATACAAATGTCAATAAATGTGATCCATCATACAAACAGAATTAAAAATAAAAATTACATGATCATTTCAATAGAGACAGAAGAAACATTTGGTAAAAGCCAGCATCACTTCATGATAAAAACTCTCAGTAAAATAGCCATAGAAGGAACATTCATCAAAATAATAAAAGCCATATATGACAAACCCACAACCAATGTCATCCTGATCAGAGAAAAATTGAATGCATTGATCTTTAGAACTGGAACAGGGCAGGGTTGCCCACTTTCACCACTTCTATTTAGCATAGTACTGAAAGCCTTAGCCAAAGCAATCAGGCAAGAGAAAAAAAAATAAAGCATGTCCAAATTGGAAAAGAAGAAATCAAACTCTGTGTCTTGATGATATTATCTATATCTAGAGAATCCTATAGACTCCTCCAGAGACTCCTGGACTTGATAAATGAACTCAGTAAAGTTTCAAAATACAAAATTAACACACACAAATCAGTTGCATTGCTATACACCAATAGTTACAGGCTGAGAATCAAATCAAGAATTTAATTCTATTCACATCATCAGCCCCAAATTTAAACTACCCAGGAATATATTTAACAAGGAGGTGAATGATCTCTACAAGGAGTACTATAAAATACTGATTAAAAAAACTGTAGAGGACACAAACAAATGGGAAAACATTCCATGCTCATAAATGGGAAGAATCAGTCTTGTTAAAATGACTATATTACCCAAAGTAATTTTCAGATTCAGTGCAATTGCTGCCAAACTACAAATGTCATTTGTCACAGAGTTAGGAAAAAAATCTTAAAATTCACATGGAAGCAAAAAAAGAGCCAGAATAGCCAAAGCAATCCTAAGCAAAAAGAACAAAGCTGGAGGCATCACATTACCTGACTTGAAATTATACTTCAAGGCCAAACAAGCATGGTACTAGTAGACGAACAAACACATGGACCAATGGACCAGAATAGAAACCAGAAACAAACTCAAATAACTACAACCAACTGACCTTTGACAAAACAGACAGAAACATCCACTGAGGAAAGGACACACTGTTCAACAAACAGAGCTGGGAAAATTGGATAGCTACTTGTAGAAAAATGAAACTTTATCCTTATCTCTTGTTATTTACCAAAATTAATCAATATGAATTAAAGACTTCAATGTAAGACCAGAAATCATAAAAATCCTAGAAGAAAACCCAGGATAAACTGTTGTGGACATTGGCCTAGGCAAAAAATTTATGACTAAAACCCCAAAAGCAAATGCAACAGAAACAAAAATAAGTAGGACTTAATTAAACTAAAAACCTTCTGAACAGCAAGAGAAATAATGAACAGAGTAAACAAGCAACCAACAGATTGGGAGAAAAAAAAATACATATTTTTTTTTGAGTTGGAGTCTCACTCCGTTGTCCAGACTGGAGTGCAGTGGCCGCTCCCGGCCACCGCAGCCTCGACCCGCTGGGCTCCGACGATCCTTCTGCCTAAGCCTTCCAAGTAGCTGGAATTACAGGCGCGCTGGGAGAAAATATTAATAAACTATACAGCTGATGAAGGACTAATATCCAGAATCTACAGAGCACTCAAATCAGCAAGAGAAAAGCAAATCACTCCACTAAAAAGTAGGCAAATGGCACGAACAGATATCTCACAAAAGAAGACATACAAATGGTCAATAAATACATGAAAAAAAAATGCTCAACACCACTAATCATCAGGGAAATGCAAATTAAAACCACAATGAGATACCACTGTACACCAGTCAGTATGGCCATTACTAAAAAGTTAAAAAACAATAGATGCTGGTGCACATGTGGTGAAAAGGGAGAGCTTATGCACTGTTGGTGGGAGTGCAAATTAGTAGAACTTCTATGGAAATTGGTATGGAGATTTCTCAAAGAACAAAAAGTAGATCTACCATTCAATCCAGCAATCTCATTACTAAGTATCTACCCAAAGGAACAGAGGTGGTTATACAAAAAGACACCTTGTCTTGGATATTTACCACAGCATAGTTCACAATTGCAAAGATGTAGAATCAACCTAAATTTTAATCAACTGATCAATGGATAATGAAAGTATAAGATACACACACACACACCATGGAATATTATTTAGCCATAAAAAGAATGAAATAATATATTTTGTATAACTTAGATGGAGTTGGAGACCACCATCCTAAGTGAACTAACACAGCAAATCAATTACCACATGTTCTCACTTATAAGTGAGAGCTAACCTAAGGATGTGCAAAAATATATAGAATGGCATAGTGGACAGTGGAAACTCAGAAGGGGGAGGGTGGGAAAGGCTGTAGGGATGAAAATCCACTTATCAGGTACAACGTGCACAGGTGTGGGTAGTCAGTCTACTTAAAGCCCAGACTTCTTTGCCAGTGTACAATGCCTCCATGTAACCAAAACTATTTGCATCCCCTAAAGTTACTGAAATTAAAACGAAGAAAAAACAATACTGGCTACCAGTTTAAGCAAAACACAGAAAAAGTGACTAAGTATTTCATGAAAGAATACATCCAAGTAGCCAAAAATATATGAAAAATTGTTACACCTTATTACATGTTGGGGAAACACAGATTAAAGCCATAGGAAAGCATCATTTCACAAGCACAAAAATGACCAAAATAAAATAACTAAATATATCAGCTTTTTACAAAGGTGTAGAGCACCCAGAAATGATACACATTGCCGATGCGAGTGTAAATCACTATCACTTAGGAAACCTGGCACTAACTACTAGAGCTAGATGTTTATTTTCCCTATGACCTACCAACACCACTCCCGGATAGACAGCCAAGATAAATTAGTGCACCATGTCTATCAAAAGACAAGTATAGAAATGATTGTGAGTTCTTTTCCTTAATGGCCAAAAATTGGAAGCCACCTAAGTTGCTATTAAAAATAGAATGAGCGGCTCAGGGGCTCAGCCTGTAATCCCAGCACTTTGGGAAGCCCAGTCGAGTGGATTGCCTGAGCTCACGAGTTCAAGACCAGCCCAGGCAACCTGGCAAGATCTCATCTCTACAATAAATCAAAAATTAGCTGGGTGTGGTAGTGCGCACCTGTAGTTCTGGCTACTTGGAAGGCTGAGGCGGAAGGATTGCCAGAGCCCAGTAGGTTAACGCTGGGGTGGCCATGAGTGTGCCATTGCACTCCAGCCTGGGTGACAGAATGAGATTGCAACTCAAAAAAAAAAAAAAAGAAAAAGAAAAATACATTCTAAGAATGGCATTTAATGACAGGTGATCTGAAATTAAATAAAGACAATTTTAAAAAACAATAGAATGATTCAACTGGGGAATATTAATATAATGGGACTCTTCATAGCAGTGAAAAGGAAGAAAATACTGCTACATGGAACAACATTAATGAATCTCATAGGCTTAATTTTGAGTTAAAAAAAAAAAACAAGACCTTAAAGGCTTTGTGGGAACTACAGGTGTGCGCCACCACACCTGTAGTTAAGGTATGTACCTTAAAGGGAACATACAGTATGATTGCATCTATATGAAGTTTATAAACAACAAAATTAATATATGTTAGTGGATGTCAGAATAGTATTTACCTTTGATAATATCAACTAGTAGGAGTTTTAAAGAGGCTTCTAAGGTACTGGAAATGTTCCATATCTTGATCTTGAAGGTGGGTATATGCGTGTGCATGTGTGTGAGAATTCATTATTCTTGTCACTTGAGATTATGCTTTTTACATAGTTTAATGTCTCAAAAAGAAATATATAGGCTGGGTGCAGTGGCTCAAGCCTGTAATCCCAGCACTTTGGGAGGCCCAGGTGAGAAAATTGCCTGAGCCCAGGGGTTCGAGACCAGCCTGGACAACTTGGTGAGACCTCATCTCTATAATAAATCAAAAAATCAACTGGGTGTGGTGGCGCACACCTGTAGTTCCCAGCTACTTGGAAGGCTGAGGTGAAAGGATCACCTGAGCCCAGCAGGTTGAGGCTGCGGTGGTTGTGAGTGTGACTCCCACTCAAAAAAAAAAAAAGAAAGAAAGAAAAAGAAAAATATAGTTCAGAGAGAAAGCTACAAAACAGATCCTTTTAATCCCTGTGACTAGCTGAAAAGCTATGGAATTAGTCTGGGGTGATATAATTAGGGGAACCCTCTACCCAAAAAGAAAGGACAGCTCAACAGAGCACAGGTGTTTATAGTAAATGGAGAAATAAAGCCATTTTTACTTTTATACCTTAGGAAGTTAACCCTATAAAAATATTATAGCTTAGCTAATCAAATTAGATAATTAATGCAAAATGTAAGGTCTGGCTCACAGTAAATATTAATAAATATATTATTATGGCTGGGCATAATTATGGCTGTCGCCTATAATCCCAGCATGTTGGAAGGCCGAAGTGAGAGGATTGCCTGAGCGCACGGGTTTGTTACCAGCCTGAGCAACTTGATGAGACCTCATTTCTACAATAAATCAAAAAATTAGCCGGGCGTGATAGCGTGTGCCCATAGTTCCAGCTACTTGGAAGGCTGAGGCAGAAGAATCGCCTGAGCCCAGCTGGTCGAGGCTGCAGTGGCCATGAGAGTGTCACTGCACTTCAGCTGGGCCACAGAGTGACACCTCAACTCAAAAAAAAAGAAAATATGTATATATTATATATATATATATATTATATATATATATAATTAGTACTACCAGTACTGCTACTGCTAACTACTACTACTACTATACTACTACTGTTGTTTTGTTGTGGTGGTGGTTAGTGATAATTTTTCATGATTGGAACTGCACTGGAAGCTCTCATTGCGCCACTGTCAGCTTCTTCTCACTTCTGACTTCCACATCCCGCCATTGAATGCATCTTCCTCATTTTGTTCAATTACCCACAAAGACACAACTCAATATTGAGTGTGGGGAAATTGTAATTTATCTTTCCAAGCAGCCTGTGGGCTGGTGGGTTGAGTATAGGGAAAGGAGGACCTGAGAGATGTTTTCCTTCAAATAGGGAACTCGCAGACTGCCAAATAGGAGGAGGAGCAGGTGATGTCATTCCATCTGCCACTTGTTAGGAGCATTACACAATCTTCTGACGAGCCAGTATCGTTGGGTTCACCATCGTTCCAGTTTTGATAGGTCAGACTCCTTCCTGTCAGATCCACAAAATGGCCTTCTGTGTTTTTATCTGTGATGCCCAGGAAGGCCTCTTCCTTGACCACTTGCTGGATGGCCATGTTTTCTTCAGCATTCCTGGGGGTGGCTACAGAGGCCTGGAATTGGGCACACAGAGTCTTTACTCCATTAAAGGTCATCTTTTTACCATTGGTCAAGAATAACTTCTTCCCAACTTGTTTTCCCAGAGAGAAGATCAGCCCTAAAATGTGAAAAAGTGGTTGTCAATGACTTGTCTTTAAGCCCATTTCTTAGTATTTCTCAAGATAAAGGCTTCTAGAGTAGAGCTGCCAGATAAAATACGGCATGCCCAGTTTAATTTGAATTTCAGATAAACGATGGAGTGTTTTAAATTCCTATACAATTTTTGGAACACACTTATACATGTTCTGGTATTCTGATGCAAAAAAACCAAAGGTCTTTGTTTTAGTCTGTCTCTTCACATTTGGGTTGCCAGGATTAACATATAAAAAGATAAGATACCAGTTAAATTTGAATTTCATGTAAAAATTTTTTTCAACTATATCCTTTTAGATCAGAATTCTAGAACACATATCATTTGAAATTCTGAATTCTACTCCACGATTACCTTGAGACTAAACAAAAAATATCTGAGAATATTTGCTCTAGACCAGAAGGAACAGATTAGGCCCCACTGGCAGGTCTCAACACCAGCATCAGTGAGTAAAGATCAAAGGGCACAAGATCAGGGTCTCAGGAGTCAAACTGCAATTTATAAATTGGCTCTACCTCTTATTAGCTCTGTGCATTTGAGCAAGTCTTTTTAACTTTCCTTTGTTTTCATTTCTACCAAAATGTTATGAGGATTTCATGAGATCACAACGTGAGAAATGCCTATCCAGGCACTGGAGAACTATATGCATGCAATGAATATTTGTTGCCTTCTACCTTTTCCAAACTTCAAGCTGCTTGGAGAGTAAGAAAGAAAGCTTACACTTTTTGACTCTATCCAATTCTGATTGCAGAGATTTTCCTTCTGAATCAGTCAGGCAACTATCACATTCTGGAAATTAAAACAAAACAAGGAGCATGGTTGAGAATGGGATCGAATAATTGTACATGTAAGAAGTGGGGTATCTTTTCAAATTGAAAACAAAGTGTATTTCATGTTAGTATTTATACTTTGAAGGGAAATTTGAAATACTAAGAAGCAAAGATAAAGAAAAAAAATCTCCATTTTCACACAGCCCCAAACATTATTCTTCATGTATTTACTGTATCCAAAGACACTTTTTGCACATATACATATCACATGCACACACCTATACTCCATGATTGCCTAGCAATTCATAGGCCACATTCTTCACTAATTATTTTTTTTTCTGAGTAAATTGTTCTACTAAAATTGTTCTTCTAAAAATAAATCCTTGAGATATTATTGTATTATGAGCTGGTGAGTATTAACTAAGAAGATTGCAGGGTTTTGTCTTTGGAGAGGTTATCTTTTGTGTTGCCTTTTTGTTTTTGTTTATGTTTTCCCTGAATTTGTTCTGTTAGGAAACCAAGATTTTTGTGAGTTGTCCATTATTCAAGTGGGGAGGGCATGAGGCCAGCTACGTGTAGTAGATGGCAAAAAATGGCCTCAGACGGTACAGCTCCTCTCATTAGGAAATGGAGTCTGTCTCTTTACTCTTTGAATCTGGGTTGAACTTGTGACTTGTTCTGATCAATATAATGCAGCAGAAATGGTATTATATGTGCTCTGAAACTTCAGGAGGCCTGAAGTGTCTGTTATTTTTACTCTTGGGAATCCTGTAATCACTGCTGTGTGAACAAACCCTAGTTAGCCTGTTGGGTGATGAGACTCAATTACCCCCATCACTCCAGCTAACATTCAGATAACAGCCAGACACGTGTGTGAGACCATTGGCCATGAGTTGAACACAAACACATGAGTGAGCCCATCTGAAACCAGCAGAGAAATCACTTGGTTGACCTACAGAATTGTAACTTAAATAAATAGCTAAGTTTCTAAAAACTATGTTTTGGGTTGGTTTCTTATGAAGTAAAATATAACTGACATATTGCAGTTACACGCTTTTGTGAAAATAGTCATAGGAAACTCTCACTTAGATAGACTATCTATATTTCCTCTCTGGAACGAGGGTCTCACATTCGACTGTTTCAGCTGAAAGAGGACACAGGCTCAGCTCCTACAGGGGCTGCCTAATGGGGAAATTGACCTGAAAGGTTTGCAAGTTTGTACTCAGGTACTAAGTGACTCTAAGAGCAAAGAAAGGACAGAAGGTACTGGGTCAAGAAGCAAATTTGGGTATTTTCCTATGAAGGAGCAGGAGGAGAAGAACCACCCGCCAGGTACTCAAGGTCTCAGAAACCTGAGTGTGCTCAACTCAGCCTTTCCTGGGGTAATCTCCTTACTTGAGCTGTCTCCAGGCTCTCCTTTTTGGCCCACTGGTCCCGGTGAACCAGGGGGGCCTGGGTTTCCTGCAGGTCCCAATTTTCCAGGAGGGCCCTGCAAGCCTCTGAGCCCTTGGCCTGTTAGGAGACAAAGGAAACATGACTCAGTGTCTGTTCTCTTGCACTCTTTCTTCAAGAATCGAATGCCCAATCCCTTCCCAGATGAGAGGAGACCTTGATCCAAGGCCAACCTTTCTGAAAAAAAATTTTGAGTCACTGTTTATGATGGCCCAAAGAAGAAAAATTCCTCCTTTGTCCCATCGACTGTGGGCCACTATCCTGGCAGGCAAGATAACTACTTGTCAAAAACTGCTATGAGATAGTCTAAGATGCCAGAGAATCAGAGCTGAATCTCTATTTTGAGTTATAAAATGTAGTTGAGAAAGATATAATCAACCTAAATAGGACATTACTCATATCTTCAGACAGTTTCCTCAGGAAGGTAAAGAACTACAGAGACAGAGAAGCCCAACGTATACCTGGTTCTCCCTTTTCTCCCTTGATGCCATCACGTCCATCTCTGCCTGGCAAGCCGATGATGCCGGGAGAACTACAGGCAATCACAGGACAGGTCTTTTGGACGTCCTCACAGGTCACCATTTCTAAGTAGGTTGCTGCTATCACACTCAGGAGAAGGGGACAGAGCGATGGAGTCAGGGACATGGTCCTCACCTTGGTGTGGGAAGAGTCAGGGCAGATGTTCTCATTTTGTTAAATTAATCAACCATGTTTACCCAACATGCCCTCTGTCCTACAACCTAGGTCGAGGCTATATGAAAAGAGATGACCCATTTCTGACCTCCAGACTGGGGATTTGGAAAAGTAAATACTCCTTGTAACATTGTGTAATTAGTACTTTACCAAAGGTAAGCAAAATTGCATGCAGTAATGGCTCTGGGGAAAGGGTCACCTATGCCTGGGCCTGTGGCGTTGCTGCTGGAAGGCTGTATGCTTCCTGTGGCAGTGAGAACAAATGTGACCAATATGGCCAGCTCACCCAGGCCTGTCAACTTAGGGAATGGAAATGAATGAAGACCCAGGTGTCTGTGGGAGCTCCCTCTTTCCTCCCACATCCCCTTTGGACTCATCTGCCATCTGAATCCCATCTTTATATCTGAGTAGCTGATTCCCCTCCAGGGCCAGTTAACTATCATTTACTCAACAGCAGGCCTTAAGCTGCAAGTTAATGATCCAAAGAGGAAGTTGCCAGCCCAATCCAGAATTAACGTGCTTGCTCCCTCTTGGTGTCTCATGTCCCACAACAAGACAGGGTTGTCAGGGCAAGAATTTTCTCTGAAAACTTCTCACTACTTTGACCCTGGCAGGGTGCTAGATCCCACTCTACTTCCTGGTAGGAATTCCCTGTATTCTGAGTCAAAAGCACTGGCAATTAGACAACCTGCCTAGACTCTCCCTCCCATCTCTCATTCTTAACATTTTATCTATCCATCAAAGCCTTCTTCCAACTATTACTCTCTCAGAAGCCTCAGCAGCCTAGGCCCATGGGTCAAATCCTTCAAGGTTCCCTTGAAAAACAAAGGCAATCCCCACTGTATTATAAATGGTCAGGTAATGAAGACAAGTACAGGTGCCCTAGCACAAACAGAGAAAGAGACACCCTCAACATGATTTCTGCCTGTCATCTCCCCTTTCCCCACCCATAAAAGCCTCCTCCAGGCCTCTAGGGTCAAGTTAGGTCCCCAAACCTTTGATCCAAGAACCCAGATTTATTTACGAGAAATGACTTTCTGGGGCTTCTGCAGAGCAGGGATTCAGCAAAATGAATCTGACCCTCTAGCCTGAGGCTCTGGCAGATGTCTCCGAATGAGGCAGGAGGCTAGACTCAGCCAAGTAGGAAGGCCCAATCAGCCTTCAGGAATAGCCCAGGCCTGGCCAAATTAATAAACAACTCTTCTTAGGGCTGCATGAAACTTTTCTTAAGTGGTTCCATCACAGTGCCAGGCAGCAGCACGATTCTTCTTTCAATTGCCATCCACTGTGACAATTCTCATTGCTGAGCTATCATAAGCAGATTTACCTAGCAAATCGTGTCAAGATCTTATTTCCAACATGGAAGCATACAGATCTGTGAATGCACACACATACTTGTGCACACCAACTATACACACAGATACGTGCATGTGCACACAAACATGAAAGCACAGCAGGCTTCTTTCTGCATTTAATACACCAGACCCCTCCTGCTTCAGGCTCCACACTTGATGTCTCCCTGCCTTGACATCCCCTCCAGAGCACTGCTGTTGTCCCTTTCTCTTCTTCTTCTTCTTTTTTTTTTTTTTTTTTGAGTTGGAGTCTCACTCTGTCGCCCAGGTTGGAGTGCAGTGGCACACTCACTCACGGCCACCCCAGCATTGACCTGCTGGGTTCCGGCGGTCCTTCCGCCTCAGCCTTCCAAGTAGCTGGAACTACAGGCATGCACTAGCATGCCCGGCTAATTTTTGATGTAGAGACGAGTTCTCACCAAGTTGCCCGGGTTGATCTCGAACCCACAGTCTCAGGCAATCCACTTGCCTCGGCCTCCCAAAGTGCTGGGATCACAGACTGAGCCACTGATCCTGGCCCTTTTTCTCCTCTATTTCAATATTTCCATCTCGAAGAAACCTGACTTGATCACTTTATCTAAAATAGTCCTACCTGACCACTCTCTATCCTCTTAGATTGTATCACCTTTCATATTACTTACACCAAATATTATTAACCATCTACTTTACTTCTCTATTTTTTATTGTGGTAAAATATTCACAACATAAAATTTACCATTTTGCCTATTAATATTAAGGGTACAATTCAGTTGCATTAAGCACATTTACCCTGTTGTACAACCATCATTGCTTCCTGTCGCCATAAATTTCTCGTCATCCCAAGCTGAAACTCTCTACCCAATAAACAATAACTCCTTGTTTTCCCCTTCCCCCAACCACTGGTAACTACGGTTCTACTTTCTGTCTCTGTAAACTTAACTTTTCTAGGTAACTCATATATGTGGAATCATACAATAATCATACATCCCTTTGTGCCTGGCTTATTTCATTTCATCTATGTTCCAGCATGTATCATATTTTTATTCCTTTTTAAGACTGAATAACATTCTGCCATATGCACATGACATGTTTTGGAAACGTTATCTTTAATAGCAAAAAAAAATTAAAACAACACAGTTTTCCTTCAACGTGTGAATGGACAAACTGTAGTACATCTATACAATGGAAAACTCACAGAAAAAAAAAGGGATAGACTATTGATTTATCCAATTTCTTGAAGAAATCTCAAAAGTTGACAAAATGTAAATTATTTTTATACAGCATTCTTGAAATGACAAAAGTGCAGTTATGGAGAAGAAACCAGTGGTTGGCAGAGTCACAGGCAGGATATAACTATAAAGATGTAGCACAAGGAAGTTTTACTGGGGGTGATGAAACAGTTCTGTATCTTGATTATGGTCATAGCGCAAACCTATGATTGTGTGATTGTGATAAAGCTTCCTAAAACTAGACACCAAGAAAAAAATGCAGGTGAATAATAGTTACACCAAGGTAGCATACGTGGCTTATTTTTGTATTGTCTCAATGTCAACATTCTGTTTTGATAGTACTGTAGAATGTTAGAGCCTATCACTGGTGAATGATGGCTGAAGAATACAAGGAAGCTTTCTTTACTATTTTTTTCAACACCTATATAAGACTCAAATTATTTCAAAAAGAAAAATTTTCCAAAAAGTCTCAAGGAGGTTGTGGGTGTTCCAAAGACTACCTATCCATGATTTCTTCAGAGCTTTGTTCAACTTTTACAATGTGAATAGTCAGTCCAATGGTTTGAAAGTGAGAATAAATTAGAACAGTTTCCCAATCTTAATACTATTTAATCTACCTGGGCTCATAGTGTGAAATGCCCATGGTGAGGCATGAGGCATGAACTGGATGATAACAAGACTTGTAGATTATGTTAAGGACTTTGGACATCCTATCAAAGGTCACTAGAGGAACTCCATCAGAGGAGAGATGACCACATGTGAACTTTGTGAGGCTTGTTCTGATGAGAGTGTGGTTGAGAGCAGGACTGGAGAAAAGCAGACCTGCAAGAAAGCACTCACCATCATCTGTCTAAGCAGCATATAGTGAGGCCTGGATTGGGGTAATGGCAGCTGGATCAAGAATGGCAGCTGTGTCCACATTTGAGAAATATCCAGGGAGAAAATTAATTAAGCTTGAGAACTGGTGTGAGTAGTGAATGAGAAGCAGAAGTTTTGATAGGCACACAAGTCTATCACTTGTATATTTAAGGGGCATTCAACTGAGATAGACAACAAAGGCAAAAGAGCAGCAATTGGTGGTTCAAGATAACGAGTAGTGTGTGGGTAAAGGCTTTGAATCACATTCCACTGGTCAATAGGAACAACCTAAAAGTGACAGAACAATAGTTTTATAAGGCACAAGTTATTCAATTCTCAACTATAATTCTAATATAGCTGTCAGAAAAACTCCATGTCAGCTTGGGGTGCTGAGGGTGTCCACCATGAGAGGCTGCAGGGCCATGTGGTGGGGGTGTTGTGGAGGCCTCCAAACAACAGAAGGAATGTGGGTGAGATGCTCTTTCAGGTCTCTTCCAACTGAACTCCCTTGGCTTGCGGAGAGTCTGGCTTCTTTGCTTCCTGCTGACATATCCTTTGTGCCTGAAAAAAAAAGTCCAAGGTGGTACAAAGTCACATATGTAAAGACAATGATGGATACCAGGAGATCTGGGCCCTTAAAAAGGCAGCAGGCAGCTTATTCCTCTCTCTTTCCTAGTCTACAGCAGTCAAAGCCTCCTGTTCCAATAGCAGAAGGTGGAGTGAGGTAGCTGACTCCAGGTCACGATGGTGGTGCTAGCTTTGATCACAGTGCTTGCTTTTATTGTGTACTTAGTCCAAAGGTCAGGAAACTTCCCTCTAGATCCTGACAACTGGGCTTGGAGGGAGGAGGCATTCAGATGGGAAGTCAATCCAACAGCTGTGCCACAGATTTGAGTGCTGCCCAGTCATGAGCACCTTTCTACATTCCAGAGTCTCCAGTAGACATTTCCTCCATGAGATACCCCTCTTCACACACACATCAGCCTGACTGACCACTCTGTACTCCATGCCACAAATAAGGTCACTGTGTCCATTTGTTCTAGACTTTAAGCCCTTCCCAACACTGCCTCTACTCTGGCATGAGATATCCACCTCATCCTATGAGGCTGCAGAGATGACTGACAACTGCCTCTCTGACCTGTAGGAGGACTGGCTGGCCTCCTGCATCCCCTTCCTGTAGCCTGGTGTGGAATCCCAGCTCTGCCACTTCCCAGCTGTGTGACCTTGGCCAAGTTTCACTGCCTTCATATTCTCAGCTCCCTCTTCCATGAAAGAGGGCACTGCTGCCAAACCTGGCTGTGGGGTGGTATGCCTTCGGCAGTCTGCATTCAGAAGGCATGGCATACAGCTCACCATGGCAGCCTGCTTAAGGCAGGTCCTTCATTCTCTCCATGGTGACTATTCTGCAGCCCTTTTGCCTCGGGATGCAGTCTTTTGGGACAACTCTTCTGGGAGGCACAATTTGAGTTTGGAAACAAAAGGTTTGGGTTTGACTCATGAATATCTGTTGAGGCAAACTCCATATTCTGGTTCAGCTTCAGTTTTTACAGATATGAAGTAAGATTTTGAATCCCAACTCCTTTCCCACTGGGATGCTATGAGTAGGACAAAGACAGGAAATATGTCACTGCCATCCAAAGACCATTAGGAACACACTTATAGTGCTTACAGGCAAACAGTTGATTTTTTTAATTTTTAGTTTTCTGTTTCCTAATTTTTGCAGCAGGTACACAAAGGTGTACCACCATAGGACTTCTCAGTAAGAGGTTATCAGGAGGCCATTTTTATGGGATTTAGTTTTGTGTTGGGTGAATTGGGGGAAGGTTTAAAGAGCAGGACTTTCTTTTGGAAAAGGTGCTGACAAGAAGCTGGGCAATTCTGGGCAATTTTTATCTAAGAAACAAGCATAACTGAGCGAGGCAAAGATGGATTTTATAAAGGAGTAGGAGATGTTCATGTTAAGAGGCATGTTTTCATTTTTGTGGTTTGCAGAGCGGCCTTTTTTGTCTGTGTGTAGACATGGTTTTGGATTGATTCTATGCCTCATAACAATGATTTTGTTTTATGTTGGTGTTCTGTGGAACTGTTTTTGGTCTGGCTGTGAGAGACAGCTGACAGCTGTTAGGCTGCATTCTTTTGGTCAGCTATGTCCTTTCTAACACTAATGTCTTACCTTTCCATGCTTTCCTTCCTGGACTGTTCTGTGTTTCCACTCATGCTACTGTTTCTTTGTTCAATTTTGCTCAAGAACCCTTTGAGAATATGAAAATGTCATGGGCCTTCTTTCTAACAAACTTACAGCATCTGGCAGGGTACACCAGGGGGTTCATAGGTCCTGATAGCCATGGGCTGAGAGATAAGGTATCATATCTGCCAACATGATGGAGACCACGCTTACCTGTGGCGTGGCCCTGAACACAGAGAGGCTGCAGTAAAAGGAAGCTTCAAACTTGGGACAGCAAAGACCTGCTCCTTTGTTACAAATCAGAACACACATGGATTTCACAGCCCTCTCAGACACTGACTGCTCCCATCCTTCCCTCAACCCCTCCACTCCCAGGCCTGGTGTATACCTATCACCACAGTCTTCTCCCTCTGGGGCTGCTTCTTCCTAAAAAACAGAAAGTTTCCTGGTAGGTAACCCTCACTCATGGGTCCCTGGGGCCAGTGATATTCCATGTCCAGGCCCATTCTCTGCCCCTCTTTTGGCTCACCAGGAGAGACCCAAATCAGGATATGGCAGAGGTAACCAATCAGAAAGTTTATACTTCTAAGAGGAAAGGGCTGGGGTGGGGGGTGTTATCTGCCACAACAGATAGATAAGGACCAGAAACACACCCTGATTGGTGTAAAATCATTGCAAAAGACTGAAGGTAATTTAAAATAAGTGGAGATGCAGCTCATATGACATAAGCAAGAGGTGGCAGAAAAGCAAATTGTGCTCCTGCTTTCTGTGCCCCCAAACCAACTCAATCACACAGATTTGCAAGGAGGATTGGAAGAGACAGTGATGCCTCCCCACACCTGATGATGTTCACCTTTCAAGTCTCACCAAAAGCCACAGCCCAGTGAATACTTGGACTCTATGCAACTAGGTCACTAAATCCCCTTTCCTGCCACAGTTAAAATTGAAGATATTTAGGGAAGGTTCACAAATGTGAAGAGTTGGAGAGTTGGACAGAACTCTTGTTCTCAACATCTTATCACTTGATTCTTGTTCTCAGCTGCATGGAACAGGCAAGCTTGTGTTCAATGAGGAACAATGATAATCTTTTTAGAGGAAAAAATTATGAATGTCACCAAAGAGCTTCCAATGTCACAAGGCAGCTTTCCTGGTGCCTTACCTGCTTCTCAGTATCTTCCTGGGACCAGAGACATACAAAGTCCAGCTGTTACAATGAATGATTAATTGCATCATTAATTAAATTACATAAAATCCTACAGTATACACTTGGACAAAAATTCACCCTCTGTATATTCAGTTGTGTGCATGTACTTTGTATGTGTGTGTGTGTGGCGGGGGGGTATCTGTGAATCTCTGCCTTTTCTTTTCTTTTTTTTTTTGAGTTGGAGTCTCTGTTGCCCAGACTGGAGTGCAGTGGCCGCTGCCGGCCACCGCAGCCTCGACCTGCTGGGCTCCGGAGATCCTTCCACCTCGGCCTTCCAAGTAACTGGAACTACAGGCACGCGCTACCACACCCGGCTAATTTTTTGATTTATTGTAGAGATGAGGTCTCGCCAAGTTGCCCAGGCGGGTCTCAAACCCGCAGGCTCAGTCAATCCACTCACCTCAGCCTCCCAAGGCGCGAGATTACAGGCTGAGCCACCAAGCCTGATGTGACTTGACATCCATGGGTCTAGCTTGCATTTTGAATGGCTTTTTTACTCGCTTGATTTTGTAACATCACACAGCAGTTGTTTAGAAAATATCTATTTACTAAGTTATGCACATCTTCCAAATAGTGACACATTTCAATACTATTGTATCAAAAAAAAAATCACATTTGTTATTATCACCATTGATCTCACCAGAAATGCCTTTAAAGTTAGGAAACCACGAGCTAACAGTGATGGATGCAAGGTATTCAAACTTCCATTTTTCTAATGTCTAGTATTCTCTTGAAGGTTTGAATTTTATCATTGGCAATACATTCAATCTGTTGTTTTCCTTGAGGGACTAGGGTCATCTCGTTCATTTTCAAGAAAATGTCTGTGGATACCCAAGTCTGAGCAACTATCGTTTGTCCATACACACACAAACGACATATACATACATACTCAATTGGAAATATATATTTCCTTCCCGTATGTATATAAGTAAACATGTGTCTTAAGAAAAGTTTTTTAAAAAATCAGCCAGTTCAGAGTCAAAGATTCACACAAGGTCTCTTCCTGAAGGCAATCATCACACTTCAGTCTTCAGCAGAAAAGCTTCACGTGCACGTCGCATCAAGTCACACAAAAAGTTAAAGTGGATTCAAAGGTCAAGATTTAGTAAAATTAACCATTTGTACTTCTGCATCAAGGACATTCTTAATGGAAATTAGTTTTCTTCTCCCTGAAAGTAAACGCAGTGAAGAATCAAGGACAATGAGTATGATTTGGTGCCACTGACTTGATTCACCCTAAAGCACCAGAATTTTATCCACCACTGTTTCTACATCATCGGTGCACATATTGGCACATTGGAAAAGGTAAATAATGCCTTGGAAT
>CAUYQG010072833.1:0-23042 GCA_963574415.1 Tarsius wallacei | reverse complement strand
GTTTAGGGTAAGATTTAAAGAAATGTGAAAACATAGGAAGAGCCCGCTAACTCTGCTCACTTGTCCCTGGTTCCTACTCCCAGACTGCCGTAGATATGAACTTTCTTGGCTTGTGTGGGATGTGCCAGGGTGTTGGCCTCAATAGCATTTAGACGGCAGCCTTCCCTGGGAGCCCAGATCCCTGCCTTGTATAAGGGAGAAAACGACTTTATACTCAGTAGACCCAGCTCTGACCTTCCTGCACACAAAAGGGAAGCATTCCTCTGTCTGACTCCGGAAATCCTTAGAAGGGAATTCTCCCAACTAGAAGAAAAAAAAAAAAAATTCCTCCTGTCTAGCTCTTTTCGCTCTGAGTACAAAACTTGAGTTTATCTCATTTGCTGAGCTGGATTTTAAAACTCCCGTGTACAGTATCTGTGGTCATTTCTACAGCTTTCTGGCCTTGTATCGGATAGGACTTTTGGCAATAATGCGTGCGAGGCTTTTAAAAAAGTCCTTTCTATAAAAACATATCCAGACAGAACATTAGGAGGGGGAACCCCCAAAATCTGGAACTTATAAAAAATTGTGCATTTACTCTTACATGTGTAAACTTCAGTCACTTTCAAAACGCTCTCCCTTTGATTCCATATGCCTACCAAGATGCTTTTTCCACTGCTCAGAACGGTTTTTGAACTTGCCAGTTTTGACGCCCCTTAGTGTTCTTGACGCTTTTGTTTCCCCGCTTCCACGTAGGCAAAACGTTTTCTTTTGAGGCTTTTTTTCATGGTGGTGGTGGGGGAGGGGAGTTGCTCAGGGTGAGACCCGGTAAATAGAGAAGGTGGAGAACGGGGGTCACGCTGTTTTTGAACACTCAGCACGATATGGGCAGGTGCGCTCGTCAATCACCCATCATGCAATGGGCAGACACGTTGAAAGCATCTCCAAAAAAAATTTCCCTGAAGCCAAACGCAGCCTCTCAAAACATTGCTAGCGGGTACACAGATGCCGATGAGTTCCTAGAACACCCACCTCGTGTGTGAGGGGCCCACTCTCCAAAAGATAATTTTTAAAAAGAAATAGATAAGCCCCTCATAGACAATTCTTCGTTGTCTTATTTTTTAAAATGAGATAAGTTCCGTTGTGTCACTGAGGCTCCAGAAACCTTCCTTTGCTTCCTGACCAGATCCAGAGAGGCCCCACGGAGCCCATCTCTTCCTGAGGCGTCTTGCCCCTAGGATGCCTTAATGGGTGGATGCAGAAGCAAAGTCCCTTCTCCTATGTTCTTGGGACATTAAGAACCTTGAGCAAAGCTCTTCAGGGTCCAGGGTGGCCTCCTTTCATGCTCTGTTGCTGTTTCTTTGTGTTCTCCTTCGTTTTCCTGGGGCTTGTCATCCTTTCTGGTGACTCTAGGCAAAGCCAAGGCTAGCCTATGGGAATTAGAGAAAACTTTGGGTAACCTTTGTCATGCTACAAAAAGGTGCTCCTTCCTTAGGGGAAGAGCCCCGTGCAGGGTGCATAGAGTGGTGAGTGGAACACAGGTTGAACTTGACTCCCACTTGACCCCTTGCCACGTGCCCCTGCAGAATGAACTCAAAAGGGTGCTGTCCTCTTCCGCCCTCTCACTTGTCAAGGGCACTGCCATGGTCATGGTCACTGTGCCTCATTTCCAATATCATTTTCTTATTGTGCACTTTGGGTTTTAAACATTTCTACCAAAAATTATCTTTGTCTTCTCCTTGGGCACATGCTTTTATTTTATTTTTTTGAGTTGGAGTCTCACTCTGTCGCTCAGACTGGAGTGCAGTGGCCGCTCCCGGCCACCGCGGCCTCGACCCGCTGGGCTCCGGCGATCCTTCCGCCTCAGCCTTCTGAGTAGCTGGAACTACAGGCGCGCGCTACCATGCCCGGCTAATTTTTTGATTTATTGTAGAGATGAGGTCTTGCCAAGTTGCCCAGGCGGGTCTCGAACCCACGGGCTCAGGCAATCCACTCACCTCAGCCTCCCAAAGCGCGGGATTACGGGTTGAGCCACGAGCCCAGCTAGGGCACAAGCTTTTAAAGGATTGCTCGCTAAAGATATGAGTCTGTTAGGCTTTCGCCACGTGGCCAGTTGGGTTTTAACAGAGGAATCCAAACCACTTCAGTTACTGCAGCAGGAGGAATTTAACGCAAGAAATTGATTAAGCAGGTGATAGAAAAGCTGAAAAGATGATACACCATGGATGAAGCAGCTGAGAAACTAGCTCTGGCAGGAAGCCGCTCCCACCCCCCAGGAAGCTGCTCCCATTCCCCAGGTTGAGGAGACAGCCATCTTGCAGCTGTGAGGCTGAAAGCGTAGGGACCAAAAGCCAGCAAGACCAGGATGGGAACATGGCAAGACAGAGCTTGCTTGCCTCCTCCATGGAACCATTAGAGTGTCAACCCCTTCCAAGATCACCCTTCTCCTGCTTTCTTCCTAAACAATAAATACCTGCGCTTGTCTGAATCTGTGAGTTACATTTTCTGCTACTTATAGCTGATATATATCAAATGCAATATTTACCCAAGTCCTAAATGATCCATTTACATTAGGAATTGCATTCCATTAAATGGCGGCATTTCTTCTTTTTTTTTAACAATCTCTTTGATATTTATTTATTTTTTTAATATCTATTTTATTTTAAAGATGTGGGGTACAATTCAGGATTAGGTTACAAGTGGTCATTGTACAGGTAAAGTTTGGACCTCCCTTTGGTCCCCACTTTGCCTGGTTTGAGAACAGGCATCTTTATTGATAAATAACTGCATTTCTATCCAACAAACCCTTTGAAGGCTGAGACCACTGTGACCTCTGGGTGCAGGTGCTGCTCCAGGCCTGCAGGGAAATTGGAGGTGCTGTGACAGAAGCCAAGTGGGGGATGAAACACCCCAGAATTCAGCTCCAGGGGCTGCTCGTGGATGCTGTGACTGTGGGGTTCGTTCAGCAAACCTAGCCACTGCGCTCCTGCAAGGGGTCCCGGAGGAAGTCATTTCCATTTCCTTTTGGCCAGCAGTGGACACAGGGCTTCCTGATTGGCCCGTGCAATATAAACACACAATTATAGTATTTATTCGGAAGCTCCCCTGGGCCTGAAATTCAACAATGCACTCCAAGATCTCCTCTCCTTTCTCTCGGGTTCTGTGATCTCAGGGCCGTGAGTTAATGAAAAAAAGAGATTCCTTGAGGCAAAGCCCCATTTTCTCTCTTTATGGATGGTTTTCAGACCAGGGGTCGATTTTGCTTATTTATCTCAAGCTGCCGTGTGGTGTGTCTGTGGGGAAGTGTACCTTGCAGACACGACAGTACCAACATTTGTTAAAAGGATTGCTTAAAAGTGGGTTCGTTTTGTACACTTCCTGTGCTCAGCTTTGCTTTGCACAAACCACACTCAAGTACTTTCTAAACTGGTCGAGATTAGTCTCATAACAGTCAGCAAGTCAATACTTTTGGGTGGATTTTTGTCTTTTCTTTCACTTTCTGTGTATTATAAAGCTTTTTACATTTTGTCTTACAACCACTTTTAATTCTCCTTAGTACAGAGCACAAAAGTTATGAAGTTCATATAATTAATCATCATCACCATCATAGCAGAATATTTATAGGAATTATTATGTGTCAGATACATGATGTAAGCACTTTACAAAAACTAACTCATTTTAATCCTCCTAACACCCCTATTATAAGTGTTAAGGGTTGAATGGTGTCCCTTTCCTAACCCCCGATTCCTCAGAATGTGTCCTTATTTGGAGATAGGATCCTTAATGAAGTAGTCAAGTTAAAGTGACATCTTTAGGGTGGACCCTATTCCAATATGACTGATGCCCTTAGAAAAAGGGAGAATTTGGGCTGGGCGTGGTGGCTTACACCTGTAATCCCAGCTCTTTGGCCAGGAGTATGTGACCAGCCTGGGCAACATGGCAAGACCTGTATCTACAAAAAATAATTTTTTAAAAAAATTAGGAGGATTTGGTGGCGTGCGTCTGTAGTCCTAGCTACTCAGAAGGCTGAGGTGGGAGGATCGTTAGGGCCCAGGTGTTGGGGGTTACTCCAGCCTGGCTAACAGAGTGAGACCCTATCTCAAATAAAACATTTGGACACAAATATCCATACAAGAAGGTGATGTGAAGAGACACAGGGAAAAGACGGCCATCTATAAGCCAAGGAGAAAGGTCTGGAACAAACCCTTGCCTCATGGCTCTCGGAAGACATCAACCCCACCAAGACCTTGGTCTCAGACTTCTGACCTCCAGAACTGTGAGACAATAAGTATCTGTTGTTTAAGCCACGCCACTTGTGATATTTTGGCAGCCCTAGCAAATTAACACAGTAAATATACCATTATTGCCTACTAGTGATATTATGACCCCCATCTTTTTCAGATGAGGAAGCCGGGGCACAGAGGGGAGAAGCAACTGGCCAAGATGCACAGAACTACGTAGAAGATTGCATCCCCAGCCCTCGGGGTGGAAGCAGGGGTGTGGCTTCCCAGGTGCCCAGACTTGCAGGAAGTAGTCAGGTGGAGTGGGACGTCTGTCAGGGGGCTAAGGGTTCATTTACCCCAAGGTTCCTTCTTGAAAGGGTAAACTGGCGTGAGGTGGGCCAGTGCCCATCCCGCGGGAATAATGCAAGCTTGCAACCAAGTAAGAAGTAGAAGGAAGTAAAGTTGGTTATTCACCCTTCACAGATTGGAAAGGGGGCTGACACTCAGAGGCAAAGGTGGCATCCAAGGGCCAAGACCTGGGTGTATTTAAGGGCCTTTGGGTGAAGGGGGGTTTGGGCCTGGAGGGGTCTGGGTCAAAAGGCATGTCCAGGGCAGCAGACCTTGATGCTGATTGTAACCACATGAGTCTTAGATCTTGACATCACCGGACTTTAGCATCTCATGCCCTCAGGTGGTGGGCTAGATGGGAAGAGAAGAGGGGGATTTTTCCTGCAAGAGACCTGTCCAATGTTTTTAATCCACAATCTTCTTTCGCAAAAAGGTGGTCTTATTTATCATTTCTATGGCTTCCGCCAGCTAAGGGGCTTGAAAGTTTCTTAGAGATTATTATGCTAACGCATGAATTGACTGGTTGGGCTGTCCTTGTCTTGTGTCTGATGGAGATTTGTGTCTGATGGAGGGGGTGTGTTTTGTGTCTGATGGAGGGGGTGGGTTGGGCTGCCAGCTTGGCCTGCGGTAAAATGTCTGAACGCTTCCTAAAACCTGCCTATTGGACGTGTATCTATCTATGTCTACCCTGTGCTAGATTCAAAGTGTGTTAGTCTAAGCAAAAATGGCTATGCTGAGGCAAAATGTGAGCTGAGTTTATTCTAAGTTTCACTTCGTTAAGTCTTTCATTTGGGTGTCAGTGTGGAGGTGGATCTGATGTTGCTTAACCAAGATATGGGGCCATGTTTACAGTGAAATGTCCTTTCAGGGCCACCCAGGACCCGGCTGTTCCTTGGACTGTCAGGATGTTGCAGGCTCTGTGTGGCAAAGGTAGGATGCTTCGAGACACCTCTGCCTTAACCCCCTGCCACGGGGGTGCTAGACACAAATGTGTGTGCTGTGCACACACACCCACCACTTCCTCCATGCACACACATTAGTATGCAATACCCGTCACCTGCTCCCATGTGTACACGCAGAAACACAGACATACATCCAAACACACGTACAGGCACAATCACCTGTCCCCAGAATATGCATACTTGTTGCCAAGCAACACACCTACACACTCACAAGCTCACACCCCAGCACGCCCGTTCTCATGTGCACGTGCATCAGCATGAACACAAGTGAGAACACACACACGGTTCCAGGGACCCTCTGACTCATCAGAGCGTGTGACAAGCTCTTGCTGTGTCTTAGGTGAGGTTGTGAGAAAGAAGATCCCGAAAGCCGGACTCGGTGGCTCAGCCTGTCATCCCGCGCCTTTGGGAGGCCGAGGTGAGTGGATTGCCTGAGCCCGCGGGTTCGAGACCCGCCTGGGCAACTTGGCGAGACCTCATCTCTACAATAAATCAAAAAATTAGCCCGGTGTGGTAGCACACGTCTGTAGTTCCAGCTACTGGGAAGGCTGAGGCGGAAGGATCGCCGGAGCCCAGCGGGTCGAGGCTGCGGTGGCCGGGAGCAGCCACTGCACTCCAATCTGGGCGACAGAGTGAGATGTCCCTGAGTTATCTTTCATAAACTTGGATGGCAACGTAGACCTCAGATGAGGGGGAACTGAAGTCTGAACGTTAACATCATCCTTCATTCCAAGTTTCTCCCTAAGGATCTTGAAGAAAGTCCTACCCCCAGCTAGTTAACATTATTTTTTTCTGCTGACCTCAAATTTTACATAAAGCCTCTCTTCCTTAACCAACTGCAAAATCAGACAATCTTTAAATCCACCCACAACCTATAACCCACCACTTCAAAATATCCTGCCCTTCTAGGCCTAAACCAATGTGTAACCGTTATGTATTGACTTATGATTTTGCCTGTAGCTTCCGCTTTCCTGAAATTTACCCCTGCTTTTAAAAACCCTTGCCATTATGAGGCAAAGCAGGGATAGGATCCGACCTCCCTCACATACTTTTGACACAGAGACCCACTAATATCTGTCCATATTGTCACAGCCCCTAGAGAAGGGCATGGCAAAGGTTCTAGTGCTCCTGTACATTTCTGAACAATATTTCTGAGAGCTAATAAAAGGCACACTTCCCCTTATCTCCTAGGCATTCCCAGTAATTAGCTTCAGGGCATCCTTGATTCCTTGTAGGTAACGCTCAATCATCTGAAAAAGATCATATTCCCGTTTACTCCCTTTTTCTAAGTAGTCATAAGTTTTGTGACTTGTATAACTTTTGTAATCATAAGTTTTGTGATTCGTATAACTTTTGCATAATACATGATGTCTTAGGCCTTGTAAAATCCCTTTACTCTATGGCAAGCTTGATTAATGCTTCTGTCAGCCCTACTGATAAAAGCTATAAGATACCTCTGATACCTGGCACCAGGAAGTCTGGACTGAAAAATGTCACTATGGATGAATGTGGCTAAAACTCAAGTTCTATATAACGCTCTGTTGGTCACAGGGCTAATATATGGGTACTAACGATTCTGGACTTATAAAAGTGAACTGTAAAGGCCTGGAGAGTGAGCAGAACCATTTTAGAAAGACCTCGAGTCTGGCTCTGCTCCCTGGATTTGAACTCAGAATAAACTTCTTTCTACCTGTTCCCTGCCTCTTTGGTTTATTGGGATCCAGGGGAGTAGCCAAGTATTACTCGGACCGTAACACTTTAACCACCAGATTTTGCAACAGTACTCTAGCTGGAACCATCCTACAGAACACAATCTTGAAAAAAAAACTATCAATAAGACACAGGACCACTAACATAGCTTAGATATAGATAGATGAGTTTCTTTCAGACACATATTTTAGATAGTTAGGAAATCAGATGGTCAGACATCTGGGCACCATTTTATCAGGACATAACTCTCTTGAACAATATCTACACTGACCAGATACTCCAGACCTACCTTGGAATGGGAGCAGCTAACACGGCCAACCACAAAGACCATAAACAAAGACAATAGGGAGTTACTGGAAACACTAAGACATGACACTCTAAGAGGACACTTAAAAAGTAATTTTTCCTGTTATCTCAAATGTTCCTGGTGACACAAGGAAACTCAGGAGTAAAACAATAAGAATTGAAACTTGTCATCAGTAGCTTATTATAACACATAGCCCACAGATCTTAACTTAGAAAACAAGTTATTTAATCATCATTTTAGACAATATATAAAGCTTTCTACTAACAACAAGCCTGTGTTCTTTCCCCTAAGGCACCTGCGTTCTCTCTTAAACACAACCCCCTTTTTCTCTAATAAACTATACTTTAAAACTCTCTCTATGACTCACTCCAAAGTTATTTTCTGTAACAAAGCTAAGGACTCCCAGAACAACTACACCCCACACCACCCAACGTCATCTCAGGTGCCTAACACAGGGCCGGAGAGACTCACGACTGGCTGTCACCACCCCATGGATTTGTGAGCACAGCCACAGGCTCTGTGTTCACCTTTACTCCTTCTTTTCAGGGCCATCTATGGACAGTCCCCTCTGTTGCTGTGTCCCTGCTCCTTCCAGTCAGGTTACTGGCTCTACCTGACTGGAGGCTAGAGGAGGTGGGAATAGGCCAGATCCCCATACTGTGTATAATTGAGACATGAGTGATCCTTCCAGATGGAAAGCACAGGGAGTATGGAAGACGTTAAAACATCATCCCAAGTAGCTGCCCAAAGGCCCATTTTCTACTTCATTCCTTCTTTATACTTCTCTTATATCAATGGGAAAACAAGATTTCTGTTGACATCTGGAGAATTACATTACCCTTATTTCCAGTCTCTGACAACCAGGTTATTCAGTAAAAAGTTTGTCTCTCAAGTTGTATATATTGTTCAGGAGAAATTAAAATTAGGAATGTGTCCCTGCCAAAGATTTGGATATCTCTCAAGCTTTTATTTAAGGAAAACTCTGGACATATTTGGGGGTTCTTCGGGATCATGCTGCACTTCCTCAGTTGTTCAGACCCCAAGAGGCACTAGGAGATCATGGGATAAAAAAGATAGCCTTTATAGATAGCCTTCAATGCCACTGAGCTGCTTCTTTGACTAAAATACCACTTCCTTAGAGCAAAGAACTGTCCTTGTTTTTTTAACCTGCCTAACCAGACAATTTGGGAACTAAAAAGTTACAGAAATCTATGTTTATGTTCATACTCAAGCCCTACATCCTACAGCTTAGAAATTTACTCTTTTAACCCTTCTGTTAGAAGACACCACTGTTTACTATATACTATTTACTGAGAGGTTTTTTTTGGAAAGGGAGGTCCAGTCATTTTATTACACCTGGTTAACTTCTTCTGCCAAACAAATAAAGTTCTAGATACTGAGTACCACCTGTCCAGTGTGATGGCGGCGGGGCGGGGGGGTGGGGGGAATTGGTCACTTCCAATTGATTACCCAGACCTTTCAATCCCTTCTCCAAAAACATCATGCCAACCTCTCTTTTGTGTCCTCCAGCACCTTCTGACATACAGTTCAGCGACCTATAGTGGGTTCTCCACAACCCTGCCTGCTAATTGGTGGAGATGGGTAGGACTAGACCATTTAACAAAGTTTAATTCTCCTAGATTTCTTAAATATCTTTAATTAAATGATTTAAATGACTACAGAGATCACCCATCTGTCTAACAGTTTATTCACTCCCAAGGTTATACGTTAGACAATTTCAAATGACTCTGTTGGAAAGCCTCCAGCGGGGCTGCATTAATGTGAGGACAAAGCATAAGAAAGAACCACCAAGGGTTTTTTAGTTCATGGTCTCAAACTACAAGGCATTCACAGGAAAGCCCTGCAAAGGTCCTCAAGGGGTCCAAGGATACTCAGCTCAGGGGACCATCAGAGACCCAGGGATGACTGACATAACTGATTATGGTCCTTTTTCGTTTTTGTTTTTGTTTTGTTTTGTTTTTTGAGGAAAAGAGCAGGAACACGGATAATCATCTATACTGTCAGATGCTCCATTAGACCAAATTTTAAAGAATTCGGAAAATTTCAAATTGGATAGTTTCAAACAAAAATGTTAATATGTATTGTAATGAGGCCTGGCCTTGATATGAACTGGCACAGAGGGCAGAGGGCTTTGGGAAGGCTGGAGGGGCAGCCCAGGCTCAGAGCTAGGTACTTTGCACTTCTCCTCGGGTGGTCCTGAAAAGTTCCTGAGTCTGGTACCTCTTGCTTTTGGTTAATAGTCACTGGTTTACTCTGAGCTGGTTTTCACTTCCTAGGAAATTGTTTGAGATTCATAAATTTGATTCTAAGATCCACTCTAAGGATCCATTGCCTTTTCTGCTACCCACCTCACAGGAAAAAAAGAAAAAATGGGAAATAAATTCTCTGAAAGAGAGGGAAGGTGAGAAAAATGGCTCCTTTTGGGTAACCCAGAGGGTTTTAAGTTTGAGAGAAGTTCAAAGACATGTCAGGTTTTCCGAAACTACCGCTGGTTAGATATTAGAATTTGTTTTCATGCACATTTTAAAACTGATGGACAAATTACAGCAAGGAAAATTCAGAACTCAAATGGTTAACCTACAAATAAAGGATTAAATAAAGTCTTCTAACTATCTATTTCTCTCTTTTCTACATAATTTGAATCTGCAGGTTATGAAGTTACTGGTGTTGAAATAAAACTCACTATTTCAAGGATACTTGGAGACTTTGTTTTCCTTATACAGTTCAGTCAGTTCTAACTAAATTAGAAACATTAAAAATCCATTTAAAACTGAAAAAGAAAAAGAGATAAAAGAATTCTTAAAAACTAAACTACTTTATTCAAATTTGTCCACAGCCTTTATTAAATTTTTGTTTATATGTGTGTATGTATATTTAAATATGTTTATATACATGTACATGATATGTGTTGCATCTATCATACTACCAAATTGGTTTATAAACAAGTGGATATTCATAAATTAAATAAATAGATCTAAATACTTTCCAAGTTCATGTGACCTTAATGATATTTGGTGAATAAAAATGGTTTTAAAATTATTGATAAAATAGATGTGTCTTTGAAATGATCAAACATACATTTTTGTCTGGGGCTATTAGATAAATTTTATGTTTGCCTTTACTAGATATTTTAAGGTGCCTTAATACAAAGGTTATGAGACTATGAACCGAGTCAAAAACAGAGTAATCTTTACACATATGATTTTTTTTTGACAAGTAAAACTGATTTAAGATTGCTGATTCGATAAAAATAGCTAAATCTTCAAAGTTGTAGGTAAAATGCCCAGAAATATAACTTTAAGGTTCTTTCTTAGGTGAATGCCTGATATTCACGGGCTATAAAAATGATCAACAAGAAACTAACTTAAAATAATGGCTAATTTTATCTAATATCAAATATAAGATTACTAAGAATAAGAATTCTAGTGAATATATAATTCTGGAAATAAAGTATGCCAAAAATATATGTTTTTAATGAAAAAATAAATCACAACAATTTATTTATTTAATTATAAAAAAGACATAGAATTGTATTATTACTTAGGAAAAAAAGAATATTTTTGCCTAATTCCGAGGTTATTTAAAGGTTGATTCAAATTACAGAATTGGAAAAGTTATTTATGAAAAAAAGTAGAGAGAAACCAGTAAGCAGAAGAGAGAAAAGTGAAGAATGTTACTGGTGTGAAAATAATATACTTTAGTAAGGAAGGTTATAAAGAAAAGAGAATCATTTTAAAAGGCAAAAGATTTATATGATCTGAAGAAAAGTCAGAGTATAAAAAAGACAATAATTTTATATGAAAAAAGATTCTATATGATAAATGTTTATCCTAAAGTAAAATGACTAGACATTTAAGAAAAAGGGAAATATCAAACAAAATGAAAGTCCAACCATGTCATAGTCTGTGTAAGTTGTGATAAGGTATGTGATTAAGTTGTCTATAATTAAAAGAGAATTTTTTTTTTTTTTTTGAGTTGGAGTCTCACTCTGTTGCCCAGACTAGAGTGCAGTGACCGCTCCGGCTACCGCAGCCTCGACCTGCTGGGCTCCGGCGATCCTTCACCTCAGCCTTCCAAGTAGCTGGAACTACAGGCGTGAGCTACCATGCCCGGCTAATTTTTTTGATTTTATTGTAGAGATGAGGTCTCACCAAGTTGCCCAGGCGGGTCTCGAACCCACAGGCTCAGGCAATCCACTCACCTCAGTCTCCCAAAGTGCTGGGAGTACAGGCTGAGCCACCGAGCCTGGCTGAGAATTATTTATAATAGTCTTTCTAAATGTTGTTCCTCTATGTTAAAATAGGTTTTCTTAAGATATTGACTTGCTCTTAATAAAATTATAAGAAATTTTGATTTTTAATTCTATGATCTGTTTCTTTTTTAAAACATTTTTTCCAACTATTGTAATACTATAAGGGATTGGCAGTAGTGGGAAACTGCCAGGGGAGGGTGAGGGCCTGATTGGCAGTAGTGGGAAACTACTGGGGGGGCACACCTCATCAGCAAGGGTACCTGCATAATGAACATTTGTATCCCTAACCCTGAAGTGTACCCCACATATTTAAAATAAAAAAAATTTTTTAAATGTTATATAGAAGTTCAGTGTTTACTATATTCAACTTCTTCCCCCTTTGAGAAGGTCTGAGATGATAACTCTCTCATTCAACTTTTTTTTTTTTATCAGTTCTTATATCTTTTTGCTCTCCTGCCAGTTCTAACGGTAGCTGTAAACTAATGTTAAAATATTTTATTTTGAAGGTCTAGGTAAACAGTTTTCCTCCAATTTAAGTTAATACTGTATTCTTGGCCTTTCTTAATATGTTTACATTTTTCAGTGTAGTCGATAAACCTATGATGTTCCTAACAGTCATGCATTCCCCTACTTAGTATTGATGCATTGATTCTTCTACAATATGATGTTCACATATGACCCTAGATAGATGAATCTTCCTGTGTCTGACTGTGTCAAATATCTTTTTTCAACAGGTTTGACTTCTAGGTTATCCAAATGGATTTCCCATAAAGAGAAACAAAAATACTACAGAGGGTTTTTCTTTTCCTTTTTGGTTACTGGCCTAAAAAACAAAGATTTTGTGTTTCATCAAAATAATTTCTATGTTGTCTTTGTTAGGTTTTTAAATACTTAGAAAAATTGAGCTTTAAAAAAATGAAAGTTCTTACATCTATATAACTTTTGATATGCTTTTAAAGTTTCAATTACCATCCTGATTAAATAAGTGACTATTATTTTACAATAATTCATGATTTTACTTTAATAAAATGTTCTAAGCCTTTCGCATCTTTAATAAATGTTCTATTAACTAACCATTATTCTGTTAAATTACAGGGTTTGGTTCCTGGGACCAAAAAAAGACAGTGAGTCTTGCTAAATCACACCAGTCTGGCCTCATCTTCAGGTCCAGAAAAAGGTGATAATCAAAATAAACTACCTTAATGAAACACAGGACAAAAAATTAAAATTATCCAATCTCTCTATGCCCAAGAGCTATCACAGAAGAGGTGAAATTATAAGGACTGATTTTAAGAAATAAAATTAACTCAGAGTTGTCTACAAATTAAACATTAATATAAAAAAACAAACCTATACAAGGCCAACATCTAAACCCCTGTGTCAGAATAACAGGACTTCTTTAGAGCATTGGTCTGTTCTATAATAAAAAATTACAAAGGTAGCTGGGTACGGTGAATCAGTCTGTAATCCCAGCATTTTGGGAGGCCAAGGCGAGAAGACTGGGCAACTTGGTGAGACTTCGTCTCTACAATAAATCACAAAAATTAGCCGGGCATGGTAGCATGCATCTGTAGTTCCAGCTACTTGGAAGGTTAAGGCGGAAGGATCACCTAAGTCCAGCAGGTCGAGGCTGCGGTGGCTACCATATTCCAGCCTGGGTGACAAGAGTGAGACTCCAACTCCAAAAAAAAAAATTACAAAGGTTATAATAAGTTTATAAATATCTTACCTGTGCTCAAACTGATTAAAATTAATAGATCTATTTATAAGATTTTATTAAAGTTTACTTTAATGTTAATAGAACACTAATACAAAGATAAAATTTGGCTTTCTCTTTTGAACAAGGTTTTCTTATAATTTCAGGAGATAACAAAAAGATCTTTACTTTTTGAGTAAGCTGGGGGGAGGAGTGGGAATAGAGGAGTGAGACAGATTCAGTTGCCCTTACACTGTCTTTCTTAGTTCTTATTATTTAGGAAAATGAATTTCCTCTATCAAAGGTTTTTACTTTTTAAAATCTTTAAATTATCCTTTTGGCTAAATTAATGACTTAATTTATAATCATCTGTGATCCTGTGTTACAATAACAAACGTTTTAAATCTTTGACATTTGACAGATTTTTGTAAATCAAAATTTAAGGTTCTAAATTCAGTCTCTTTGACCTCACTAATTTTAGATATTAGGTTTCCCTGAAGACCAAGAGAAACAGTGGTTGATTTGATACGTATCCTTATTTGGTACATAAAGGAAACATTGTCAAGTATGAAAAGAAGTTTAATTTTCTTTGGGTTATATGTATGTGTGTTACTGGTATGTGTTCCAAAATTATATGACATTCCTATAATTCTAATATGGTTCAATATGTTAGCAGTAGTAATAATTATTATGATAAAGTGTTATATGCCACAAAATAACCAAATTTTCTTAATTGTGCCTTTAACAATGACTGTCTTAAAACTTTTGTTATTCCCAATTATTATTTTACTTTAATCCCTTTCAAAAAAACAATTTATATAGCACTTTACCAAATACTTTTAACTAACTTTTGTGCTACCAAATTAAAGAGAGTCATGCCTTGGATTCACATCTCACAAACTAAAATGAGCCCCTGGCCACACCCAGACTTCCAACCAACCACTGACACCTGGCTGTGATTTAAGAAAACACCTGAGGTCTAGCCAGTTTCCGGAACAACAACTAAGACAGGTATCCTCCAGGGACATCAGATCAGTCCAGTCCTTGCAAACCCTGAAATAACTCTCATCTTTACACTCATCACTATGTTATCATTTCATGTCTCGTAAATACTATGTCAGACACAAGAAAAGGAAAATGACAAAATCAAGGGCCCGGGTCATAATAGCTCACAATGTAAATCTAATCCAAGATATTTTTTCAGACTGAACTCTACGCCTGACTCCTTCTCACCCTTAAACAATTGGCTATAATATCAGGTCAACCCAAGTCCTCCCCCATAATGCAACATCACTGATGTAGAAACTACTGTCACCAAATAGACAATTCTAGGAATATGCCTACTAGCACTGTGGGACCTCGCCAGACAAACAAAATAGACAACCCTTAGGAATAAGCCTTCCTGGCAAACATGAGATCTCTTACTATTTGTTAGTTATTTTATTCATTCTAAAGAGGGATATTTGACCAATAAAGGGAACTGAGGACTAAATCTGACCTTTTTTTTTTTCTCTTATCCAAATACCTAACAAAGAGACTTGGGGGTCATGCCTGATAAGGGCTCACCAGAAGCAGTTTTATTACCCTATATATTAAAATTTGTTTTGCAGCCTGACTCTGACATAATATGATACAACAAATAAAGAAGAGAATAAAAATATTTACAGTCCTACACAGTCTCTTAGAGACTTCCAGACTCCAAGAAACTTATAAGACCTCTGTAAAGTCAGCCACGTATAAAACTTTATCTACATATCAACAAACCTGGAGTTTTTCGCCCCCTTATCTCTTAACACCATGGACAGAAATTATGTACCATGAAATTACTTTAAAGACTTTATCTAAATCGATTAATTTCTATTGCCTGCTATTTTTAAGTTTTTATTATTTTCTACAATTTAAGCTACATTCTGAATTATTTCCTGGGTACAAACATCCAGACTAACATTTGCAAATTTTTCTTCAGATTTTCTGATTTGGAATTAATAGAAATTAAAACAATACTTTTTTTTTTAGTTGGAGTCTCACTCTGACGCCCAGGCTGGAGTGCAGTGGCACACTCATGGCCACCTCAGCATCGACCTACTGAGCTCCAACGAGCCTTCCGCCTCAGCCTTCCAAGTAGCCAGAACAACAGGCGTGTACTACCATGGCCAGCTAATTTTTTATTTTATTGTAGAGACAAGGGCTTGTCAAGTTCTCCAGGCTGGTCTTGAACCCTCAGGCTCAGGAAATCCACTCGCCTCAGCCTCCCAAAGTGCTGGGATTACAGGCTGAGCCACCGATCCCTGCTGAAAACAATACTTTTCTTAAAGCTTTATAAGCTAAAACAACTCCTACCCGCCTACTGGTATAAAGACTTCACAAAAAGTTCACTTGAATGTCTGGTTCAAACTTCAGTCCAAAACAATGTCAGATTGTCACTATAATCTGAGGATACACCAGAGATTCTAAAAGTTACTTTATAAATTATTCCAGATATCAACCTTTGTTTTTCTTCTGTCTCCATAAAAAACATCTCTTAATAAAGATCTATTTTTTTACATCATCTATAAAAATCCAGACCACCTATAATACCACTTTCGAAAATGAGACACGGCTGTTTAAATGGGACTGGCACAAGTAGGATACTATTCTCTGTTCTCATTTACTACTCAACTTTTGACTCAGTTTTTCTCTTTCACAGTCACCAACTTAGCTGTTAATACGTGAAACTTCTAGGGACTTCTTACACTTATGTAAACGTTACCAGGCAAGTTGAATAAAATTTACAATAAGACCATGTGGCTCTATGGTTATGGAAAAGGAACCCACACTACAGAATCTATTTGAGATACCAGTAAGAGCTCTAAGCCTTCATTTACTTGAGTTATTTCTTCTTTTATTAGACCTATTGTGATGATATATCACTGTTGATTTTCAGTCCACGTCTCTAACTGCCTGGTTAAATTTGTTTCTCCCAGAATCAAACAATTTCATGTCCATATATGATCATACAAAGATTCCAACCAGTGCCTACAATTGATGGCATCATTGAGACCAATCTGGATGTGTTAGATTAGAAAAAAATTTCTGATCCTTGACTGGGTGGGCCTGTGCCCCTTGTCAGCTTTGAGGAAGTGATAGAAGATAGACTTACCTCCTTCAGCATTCCATTTGACTATAGAATCGAAATATTGTGAGGGAAAATTAAGTCAAGAGAGCTAACATAGCTTAGATATAAACAGATGAGGTTTTTTTGTGTTGTTTTTTTTTGAGTTGGAGTCTCACTCTGTCGCCTAGGCTCACAGCCACCGCAACCTCAACCTGCTGAGCTCAGGAGATCCTTCTGCCTCAGCCTTCCGAGTAGATGGAACTACAAGCGCACACCACCACACCCGGCTAATTTTTCTATTGATTGTGGAGATGAGGCCTCAACAAGTTGCCCAGGCTGGTCTCAAACCCATGGGCTCAGGCAGTCCTCTCACCTCAGCCTCCCAAAGTGCTGGGATTATAGGTGTGAGCCACCACGCCAGGCCAACAGATGAGTTTCTTTCTGTCTTTCTTTCTTTTTTTTTTTTTTTTGAGTTGGAGTCTTACTCCTTCACCCAGGCTGGAGAGCAAGGGCATGCACACTCACCGCCACCCCAGAGTCGACCTGCGGGACTCCAGTGATCCTTCCATCTCAGCCTTCTCAGTAGCTGGAACTACAGGCGCGTGCTACCACGCCCAGCTATTTTTTATTTTACTGTAGAGATAAGGTCTTGCCAAGTTGCCCCGGCTGGTCTCAAACCCACGGGCTCAGGAATCCACTCGCCTCGGCCTCCCAAAGTGCTGGAATTACAGGCTGAGCCACCAAGCCCGGCTGATGTGTTTCTTTTAGACAGACATCGCTTAGATAAGTAGGAAACCAGATGATCAGACACTGGACACTGTCTTATCAGGACATAACTCTCTCGACCAATACCTACACTGATCAGACACACTAAAACCTACAATGTAATAAGACATGGCTAAAACAGTCAATCAGAAAGACCATAAACAAAGACAATAGGAAGTTACCGGAGACACTGAGCTATGACACTCTGAGAGAAAGCTTAATTAAACAGTAACTTTTACTGTTATCTCAAAAGTTTCTCAAGACACAAGTAGATTTAGGAGTAAAATGGTAAGAATTAAAACTTGTGATGAATAGCTTATTGTAACCCACATAGGCCACAGATCTTAACTTAGAAAATAGACTAATCACAACAAGCCTGTGACCTTTCCCTTAAGACACCTGTGATCGCTCTTAAACATGTCCCTTTTTTTCTTTTAAAAGTCTTGCCTTGGCCAGGTTCGGTGGCTCACCCTGTAATTTCAACACTTTGGGAGGTCGAGGCCAGTGGATTGCCTGAGCCCGCAGGTTCAGACCAGCCCTGGCAACTTGGCGAGCCCTCATCTCAACAATAAATCAAAAAATTAGCCAGGCATGGTAGCGCGCGCCTGTAGATCCGGGTACTTGGAAGGTTATGGCAGAAGGATCACCGGAGCCCAGCAGGTTGACACTGGGGTGGCTGTGAGTGTGCCACTGCACTCCAGTCTGGGCAACAGAGTGAGACTCCACTTCAAAAAAAAAAGTCTTGCCTCAGTAGTGGTGAATAATTATCTCTCAATAGCGGTCTCATCTAACAACCATGAAAAACAAGACCCAAAAGGATCAAACTGCATCCCAGAGTAATTTTAATAATATTTAAAGTAATTTTAAAAATCTATCAGCTAACAAGGTCTGACCTGGCAGAAACCAAGCCAGCAATGGAGGGTCTCCCTGTCATTCAATCATCTCACATCTTAAACCTCTTGCCAGCAAAACTCAGTCCCTTTTAAGAACTCGCCTGATTAGGCTAGGCCCACCAATTATATTCTTGCAACCTTGAAACACAGTCTGAGACTTTAACTGCAGCTGTAAAATCCCTTCACAGAAGCATACATATTAGTATTTGACTTAATAACTAGAAGATGTGTGTACACTAGTGGGCTCATCTCAGAATTTTTCCTACCACGATAGTGATTTCCTAGTCCATCTAGACAGTAAGGTTGTATTCTACTTTAAGAAAAGGCCTTTCTCTTTTCGCCTTTCTGTTTTTGTTTTTCTTATGTCGGTATAGTCTAAAAATTCAACACTTTATAATCCATTTCTGACATTACTCATTTTTCTGCCCTCCATAAATGTCCTAGTTTTCCTACCTTGGCTTGTCTACTTTCCCCCGCAGCCCTTGAAAGAACTGGGTGCGCGGGCCAGCCCGGTCTGCAGATAGGGGTCTGCAGGAACTGGCCTCCAACCAATCCCTATCAGAGTGGGTGGAGTCAATGTCCTGATTAGGGGGTGGAGCCCGGCTCCTGGCTCTGAGTTCCGGAATAGCCAACAGCGGGACCACGCCCCCTTTTGAAGGCAGCCAATCAGGACTCGAGGTGCTGGTTCCTCTATTGTGAACCACCAGCCTTTGACGGTCTGAGGCTTGGGATTCTGGATACAACAAGGGGGAAGCAAAGTAGGCCAAACGTCCGGGGTCTGTCTTGGAGTATAAAGATCTGGAACTGCCCCTCCAGATATGTCGGCTCCTCCGGCTGCCCCAGCAGCTGCGGTCGCCCCGGCTGCCCCAGGGGCTCCGGCTGCACCAGGAGCTCCGGCTGCTCCTGGAGCTCCAGCTGCCACAGGTGCCCCAGCTGCCCCAGGTGCCCCAGGTGCCCCAGGTGCCCCAGGTGCCCCAGATGCCCCAGAACCACCTAAACAGACGCCTGAGGAACTGGCGTTTCACGCCCCACTTCACAAATGTTTGTCCTGCTTCGCTGTGATTTTGTTCTTTCCCTTGGGACTCATAGCTGTCTACTACAGTTACCAGGTAAGACAATGCCAAACCTTAACCCATCCTACCTTCTTTGTGTCCCATGCATCTGCTCCTGTCCTGGGACCTGGGTAGAGGCTTCCCCTCAGTGACCACGGGTCTCCAATCCTTCTCCTAAGAGTAGCAGAACTCAGAAACCCACATCTATGGTTCCACCCCCACAGACCCGGAAGGCCAATGAGAACAGCGAATGGGAAGCAGCTTATGCCAACTCAAGCAGAACTGGCTGGCTGAGCATATGGGCCATACTCATCGGTTTAGGCCTCATTTACTATTGTGTCCTGTTTTTGTGAAGACCAGGCATAGCAGCCCAGGAACCCACTCCCCAGCTGAACCACCCACTAAAACACTGACCAGCCAAGTCAGCCACCATGAAAGAAACTTAATGACTGAGACATCCCCAAGCCAAGAAACTCAACAACAAAGGAACTACCACCTAAGAAACTCAACATTCAAGCAACCCACCAGCCCAGCAACACCCAGACCACCTGCCAGTACTACCTCAAGTCACTCGGCCTCCAGAGCTGTCTTCATCCTCCACATGAGTTCAGACTTCATACCCTAGATCCTCTTAACTCCTTGACACTGGGCTGCTCTTTCAGAGAAATAATTTGTTTAAACCATTAAAGTGGAATGGAATGCTCTGATCTCTTGTGTGTGTGTGGTGTGTAGTGTGTGTGTATGTGCACACATATGCATGTTTTCTGGGTCAGTATTTGTGTTTCATTTGGACTGTGTGCTTCCTAGACTGTGTGAAAATCAGAATGTCCTAATGGTAATGCCCAGGGACGTGGAAATCAGGCAGATGTGGGTTAAAAACTTACTTCTGACACTTAAAAACTGTATGTATATACTTCAACAAGATACTTTTTTTTGTTGTTTTGAGTTGGAGTCTCACTCTGTCGCCCAGACTGGAGTGCAGTGGCCCCTCCTGGCCACTGCAGCCTCGACCTGCTGGGCCCCGGCGATCCTTCCACCTCAGACTTCCAAGTAGCTGGAACTACAGGTGCGCGCTACCACGCCTAAAATAAATTTTTTTTATTTATTGTAGAGATGAGGTCTCGCCAAGTTGCCCAGGCGGGTCTCGAACCCGCAGGCTCAGGCAATCCACTCACCTCAGCCTCTCAAAGGCGCGGGATTACAGGCTGAGCCACCGAGCCCGGCTAAGATACTTTTCTTGAGCCTGATTCCTTTGTCTGTAAAGCGGGCAAAATAATTGCAAATGTGGGGGTGATATTTAGTCATCTTAATTGGTGTTTGTTCCCTAGGTGTTTTCCCATTCAAGCTGGGATGCTAGGCTTCTAAGGTCTCAGAGAAGGGATAGAAAAATGAAAACTTCTTCCAGCTGTTGAGATTCAAAAGTCAAACTCTTAGGGGAAGGATGGAAAGACTTCAAGATATGCAAACAGATTTGACAGAATAGCTGATGAAGACTACCTCTTCCCCAATCCAGAAAGGTAAATGGTTTCCCATTAGTCGAAGAGGGGAAGTCGAGAGATTCTATGCTAGTATAGCCATAAGGAAGTCCTTGTATACTGTAACTCAGGAAAGGGGGTGTCAAAGACTCCAGATATTACCAGTATTCTCTCCTCAGGGTCTAGAAAGGCCCAGAATATCAAAGAAAATATACTACATCGTGTAAAGATATAGGCAGAAATAGCCTCCAACAGCCATGTAGGAGAGGCCATGCCCCAGTTTGGCGAGAAAGAGGTGTGTTCCATAGGAATCCCAAATTCCAGGTGGAGAGATAACAGAAGAAAACAAGGGATACCCAGGCAGCCATCCAGGGTGAATAAAAACAATGATCTAGACTGACACCATGGAAAACAAACCTTGAGAGGGACTTGTGGTGCCCTAGCTTCATGAACAACCCCAAATTCAGACCCAGAAACCCTATATTTAGTAGAATTAACTTTCCACCACCAGGGAGATGGAGATTATTGGTGGAAATTAAGTGGAGCTCCTGGGGAGGACGCTGTCCACTCCTCCCCAAAAGCACATCACCTCTTCTTCCTGGGATCACTGCTCAGTCACATTTCATAGGTTCCCCTGGGTGACCATGACATTTTCTTTGGTCTTGTGAAGCATGAGCAGAAAGGATATGTGCCACAAACAAGACTGACTTCTCAACATCTCCCATGATTACTTCTCTGTCCTATTCCTCCCCTGGCAAGTGATACCCGTGTGATTCTAAAGACCACATGTTGTGGAGATGGCAGAGCCCCATCATCCTGGGACCCTGAATCATTCTAGGAACAGTCTCCCTTTCCCCAGTTGCCTCAAATCATTGAGCAGAAAATAGACTATCGTGCTGAGGCCAAGCGTGGTGACTCACACCTATAATCCCAGCACTTTGGTAGATCAAGGCAGGAGAATTACTTGAGCCCAGGAGTTTGAGACCAGCCTGGGCAACACAGTGAGACCTCGTCTCTGTTTTAAAAAATCAAAAAATTAGCCAGGCATAGTGACTTGCACCTGTAGTCCCAGCTACTTGGGAGGCCGAGGTGAAAGGATCACCTAAGCCCAGAGTTGGAGGCTATAGTCTGGACAGGCTGAGACTCCAACCCAAAAAACAAACAAAAAAAACCAGTCATGTTGAGACATGACATGTTAGTCCACCTGTTTCCACAGTCCAATGTACCCTAATCAGTGCAGATGCAGAAAAATAAAGTTGCATTTCTTGCACATACGGGATTACAGCTTGAAGTTCATACCCAACGGAGACATTCATGTTATTAGGAGATTTATAGGTAGTAATAAGAGAAGGAAACAAGAGACTGCAGTGGCCGGGAGCGGCCACTGCACTCCAGTCTGGGTGACAGAGTGAGACTCCAACTCAAAACAACAACAACAACAACAACAAAAACCAAAAAAAAAAAAAAAAAAACGAGAAGGAAACAATCAAGGTCCTAGTCTACTTTAATCATGATGAGTGTGTCTTCTCCTCTGTGCTCCTAGGTTTCTGCACAGCTTACATGTATTTGTGGGACAGTGCTCCATGTTATGGGTGTGTCTGGAGAAGGAATTGTGCTTGGTTGTCTGCCATGTTAGTGTGTCTAGAGGATCAGCCACCCTTGTCCCTCCCCAGACCAGCCCAAGCTGGACCTATCACATTCAGTTGCAAAGCCTTGTCAAGTAAGGATTGCCCATGTCGACATAAACAGCCAGAACCAAAAGAGTCACACTGTGCTGCAATACTTGGAAATTCCACCAGTCTTCTCTATTTCAGTTCCTCAACTTCCCCCAACCTGTATTTCACTCTCAGGCATCAGCTGGTGTTTACCACCATGTAAATACAAAACAAAACAAAACAAAAATTGACATTCTAGACTCTTGAAATATCATCAGTTGAACAACCATAATGAAACACATGAATGGAGCCCTCTTCTCCTCTCCTCGCTGAGTCCCACAGAATGAGATCATAATTTTTCATTCAATTTACAGCATGTACATTTCATTATGCTTGTACAAGGGTGCTCCGCTATGGGGCCCAGTAGTTGATAATGATCCCATACTCTTTTTGAATTTTTTTTTTTTTTTTTGAGTTGGAGTCTCACTCTGTCGCCTAGACTGGCGTGCAGTGGCCGCTCCCAGCCACTGCAGCCTCAACCTGCTGGGCTCCGGCGATCCTTCCGCCTCAGCCTTCCGAACAGCTGGAATTACAGGCACACGCTACCACG
>CAUYQG010072829.1:0-17707 GCA_963574415.1 Tarsius wallacei | reverse complement strand
TTTTTGATTTATTGTAGAGATGAGGTCTCGCTTGCCCAGGCGGGTCTCGAACCCGCGGGCTCAGGCAATCCACTCACTTCAGCCTCCCAAAGGCGCAGGATTACAGGCTGAGCCACTGAGCCCGGCTTTATAATGTATTTTAAAGTCAGGTAGTGTGATGCACCAGCTTTGTTCTTTTTGCTCAGGATTGTTTGGGCTATTTTGGGTTTTGGGGGTTCTATACAAATTTTACATTTTATCTGTGAAAAATATTATTTGTATTTTTATAAAAATTGCATGGAATCTGTAGATTCATTTGGATAGTATGGTCAGTTTAACAATATTAATTCTTTCAGTCCATGAGCATAGAATATCTTTTCATTTATCTGAATCTTCTTCAATTTCTTTTGCCAGTGTTTTTTTTAGTTTTCCTTTTAGAGATCTTTCACCACCTTTGTTAAATTTATTACTATTTATTACTAAATTTGTAATTATTGTAAATGAGATAGTCTAGCCTCCTTGATTTTTTTAAAGTTAGTACTGGAAGTTTTACCCAGAACTATCAAGTAAGAGAAAAAAATTAAAAGTTATCCAAATTGGAAAGGAGAAAGTCAAATTTTTCTTTTTGCTTATGGCATGATATTATATTTATAAAAAACCTAAACACTCCACCAAAACACTCTTAGATCTAATAAACAAGTTCAATAAAATAGCAAGATACAAAATTAACATACAAAAATCAGTAGCATTTCTATATACCATTAATGAACTAGCATTCCTCAAATTTTTTATGTTGTGTTAATTTTCATTTCATTCTCTCTTTAGTGTCCCTTTTAATTTACTGTGACTATGGGGTATTTAGATGCAGATTATTTAGTTTCCAAATATTTGGAAATTTTTCAGAAATACCTGTTATTGGTTTATAATTTAATTCCACTGTGGTCAAAAAATATATGTAGTATGACTTGAAGCCTTCTAAATTCATGAGATTTGCAATGGTTCTGAATGTGATCTATAGCGTATCATGTTCTATGTGCACTTGAAAAAATGTGTATTCTATTGTTGGGCAGTGTGTCTATAAATGTCAAGTTGGTTGATCATTGGTTGAACTTCTAGATTCTTGCTGATTTCTTTTCTATGTGTGCTGTCAATTATGGAGAGAGTAGCGTGAAAATAGATCACTATTATTGTAGATTTGTTTATCACTTCTTGTAGTTCTATCGGCTTTTTAATGTATTTTGAAGCTCTATTTGCTAGGTTTATAAACATTTAGGATTCTCATTTTTGCTGAAATAACCCCTTCATCATTACAAAAAGTCTCTATATCTGATAACGTTCTTTCCTCGGAAATCTACTTTTTCAAATATTAACATAAATTATTTTCACTACATTTTTCTTTTGATTTTGTTAGCATGACAATATTTTTCTTTAACTTATAACATATTTGTATTTTTAAAGTTAAAGCGGGCTTCTGATAGGCAACATATAGTTGATTCTCCTTTTTTAATTTAGTTTGATAATCTCTGCCATTTAATTGGTATTTAACCATTTAACATGATTACTTATATGACTAGGTTTAATCTATTGACTTGCTATTTGTTTTCTCTGTCTAACTACTTAATTCTTTTTTTTCTTTTTTTCTGTCTTCTTATATTAGTTGTTTTGTGATTCCATTTTTTTTTTTCTCTATTGACTTAGCTATAACTCTTTGTTTTATTATTTTAGTGATTGGCTTGGAATTTATAGTATACATCTGTAAATTACCACAATCTTTCTTCAAGAATTATACCATTTTACCTACATAATATATATTTTATATATCTATTTATTTATTTTATAGTCTTTAAGTTGTTTTGTAGAGGATTTTAACATTATGAAAAAGAACAAAAGAGCAGAGTACGTTTTCTAGTGCTCCTCATTGCTTCTTATAGATGCAGATTTCTTTCTTGTACAGTTTTTCTTTTGTTTACAAGACTTCTTTTAACATTTCTTGCAATGCATGCCTTTTGGAAACAAATTCTTTTGCCTTTCTTATGCTGCAAATTAGTATTTATTTCACCTTCACTTTGGAAAGATATTTTCACAGGATACAGAATTCTGGGTTGACAGGATTTTTTTTCTTTTAATATTTCAAAGATTTTTTACTCTCATATATGCTGGTGTTTGCCTAAACGTAATGTTCTCCACACCTGTTCCTTTTAGATGATCTCTTTATCTCTGGTTTTCAGCAAAATTGATTACAATATGCCTTGGTATAATTTTCTTCAAGTTAATTGATTTGAGATTCATTGAGCTTCTTGGGTCTATAGTTTTCATACAAGTTGGAAAATTTTGGCTATTTCTTCACTTATTTTTTTCTGCCTAACTCCCTTTCAGAGACTCTGGTTACACATATACACAGCCATTCAACATTGCTCCACAGCTCTCTGATATTCTGTTCATGTTATTTTCAGTATTTCTATGTTTCAAGTTTATTAACGTTTTTCTTCTGTACCATTTATGTTTATGCTATTCTTATCCAGTGTGTGTGTATGTGTTTAATCTCAGACATTGTTTAATTCATCTCCAAAAGTTTGATCTGAGGGTTTTTTTAAAATACATCTTTAGTCTCTCCTTGACATTCTTGTGCTTTCTTCTACCTCCTTGGGCATATGGAATATAGTCATATTAACTTCTTTAGTTTTTGTCATGAGTGTTATTTCTGGGTTGTTTTAAATTTATTGGTTTTTCCCTCATTATCAGTCTTCTTTTCCTGCCTCTTTACATGCCTGGTAATTTTTTATTGGCTACTACTAGTTATTGTAAGTTTTATTTGGTTGAGGGCTATATGTTTTGTATTGGCATAATCATTTTTCAACTTTATTGTGTAGTGCAGTAAAATTACTTGAAAACAATGCAATTTTTTCTAAGCTTGCTTTGAAGCTTTGTTAGGCAGGACCAGAGGAACCTTCTTTAATCTACTACTAATTTTATCTTGCTGCTAAAAATTTTTTTAATGACTTACCTATTATGAGAAATTTTTACTCTAGCTGATGGGAACAAGAATTATTTCTAGACCTGTGTGAGTTCTGGTGATTGGTTCCTATATTCCTTTTAGGTAGTACCACCCTGTCCTTGGGTAGTTTCTACACATGCATGTCTGATCAGTACTCAAAGACTAAAGAAGTCTATAATTCTCTGGATCTCTCTCTCTCTCTCTCTCTCTCTCTCTCTCTGTGTGTGTGTCTGTCTCGCTCTCTCGCTCTCTCTCTCTCTCTCAGCAGCTCTTTCTTTTCTGATATTCTTCCTTGTGAACTCTTTATCTTATCAACTCAAGGTGTCCTCTGTGCTCTGCCTTAGGCATCCTCTTTGCACTATGGCTGGAAACTCCCTCCCGACAATAAACTGGGGCAATTGTGCAGCTTACTTCATTTGTTTCCTCCCATCAGGGATCATTGTTTTGCACTGCCTGACATCTAATGTCTAAAAGCTATTGTTTTATGTATTTTGCTCAGTTTTTAAAGTTATTTTTGACAGGAGGGTACAACTGGTACCATTACTTCACTTTGGTCACAATCCGCACATTTGAATATGATAGCCTTGAATGCTAGATAAGGCATTTACACTTTATTTCCTAAGGCAGATAATAGGGAGCTCTTGAAGGCTTTTTACCCAGGTAGTATAAGATACATATCTTTTAAGAACTTAGCCCTAATAATCATGGAAAAGATAGTTTGAGCATGAGAGATGTTAGGGTCACAGTAGTTATACATCATAGACTAAGTAGTCATGTTTTGGATAGTTATTGGAAGAATAAAATAAAATTGAACACATAAACTGTCACTAGATCATCCTGAAAATTTGAGTGGGATACTCAGATACTAGAAGCTTTCTGTGCAAATTCAGGGAATATGAGCTCAAATATGTTAGTTTTCTCTTATAGTGGAAATGAAAGAATTGTGTTAAGTGCCTTCATTGATTGCCTTCCCTTTGCATGAAGGCGTATAAGAGGAATATAAATAAATAAATAAAAAGAAATGAATAGCAATAGGCCTGAGGCTAAGATTTGTTAAATTCACAGCAGAATCATTATTCCTTTTTTAATGGGGATTTTTTCCTTATTATTATTTTAAAGTGTAAATGATAATTTTACAAAGGTTATTGTCTTCTCCTTTTCTGAAAACCAAAGGGAAAAAGAGCCAGAATTCTGATATTTACCAAATTTTGTCTATTTGTGATCCTGTATACCCACACTTACCCTTCTCTACACATCATGCTTAAGAAGTTTATTGATAGGAAAAACAAATCCTGCCCATTAACATTTTCTAATTCAGGTCTAAACACTGCTCTCACAGACCTTAAAATTAGACTGGACAGAGACTAAGAGAAACTACATTTGTGAATAGGCCTGCTGGCACCCTCAGAGAATAAAAAGCTTATCTATTATTTATGCTTTCTACTTACATTATTTGGATTTTCAAGATGAACCCAAATACAATGGCCTCTGGGCATTCAAACACAGAAAAAGGCAATGATTTATTGACAAATAATGTTAACAAAACAAAGATAGTCTGGAACAAATACTATGATGAGGAGTAGTAGCCAAACTGCTGACCGCTGGGGACAGTGTACTGGGAAAACAGGAACAAATTCAAGTTGTTTTCATTACATACACACAGAACTAGCACCAACTTAACAACAGGGAGCCAAGGATATGGTGTAATTTGGGGAAGAGGAGATACACTCTGAATATCACAATTAGAAAACACATGATCTAAATGACAGCAGTGATTCACAGATCACGTTCAAATCCATTCCCTCTCTATGGCATTACAAGGTCGACTGGGAAGTGTTCCTAGTAGCACAGAAAAGGAAACTGAATTTTATCGAATTTTATTCTGTCTTATCTGTTCTTTACTCTTGTATACAATCCCTTCCCCACACGCTATCAAAAATTCCTGTGGCTCTACTGATAGGGTCACATAGATTCTCTCTGTAGGATCTCTTATGCTCCACTCAAAACTTGTGTTTACTGTTCTGGAGACTTCAGCTTGTGCCCATTACCTCCTGTCTGGATTGACCTTTCGGCATCACTATTTGACCCTTATACTATATTTCTGATTTATACAGGCTTCTAGCCTACTCCTTCCTTGAACCCAGAATCTCAGGATCCCATCCTGAGTTCTACATGTCTAGAAAGAAGTTCATATACTCAGAGATACAGGATTTAGCCATAGAAAGAGCGTGGACTTTGTAGCCAAGAGTAGACTATGTTTGAATCTTACTATGTTTGAATATTTATTTACTAGCTATGCACCTGAGTCAGATCCTTAAACCTCTTTAAGCCTTATGCTTCACCTCTGTGAAATGAGGATAACATCTACCTTACAGAATTATTCATGGTTTCTCAATATCAGCACTACAGACATTTGGGGTCAGACAATTCTTTGTTATGGCAGCTATTCTATGCATCATAGAATGTTCAACAGCATCCCTGGCCTCTATACACTAGATTCCAGTAACACCATTCCCTCCAAAGTAGGACAATCAAAAATGTCTCTAGGCAGGCATGGTGGTTCACACCTTTAATCCCAGCACTTTGGGAGGCCAAGGTGAGAGGATTGTTTGAGCCTAGGAGTTTAAGACCAGCCTGGGCAACAGAGTGAGACCTTGTGTCTACAAAAATTAAAAAACCAACTGGGTATGGTGGTATGTACCTGTAGTCCTAGCTACTCAAGAGGCTGAGGTGGAAGGATCACCTGAACTTAGAAGATTAAGACTGTGTTGAGCTGTGATAATGTCATTGCTTTCCAGTCTAGGTGACAGAATAAGACCCCCCAACTCAAAAAATCTCTAAACATTGCCAAAAATCCCTGGGTGGCAAAATTATTCCTAGTTGAAAGTCACAGAGTTATTGTAAACATTACAAATAATATACACAGAATTATTTGCACATATTAAGTGCTTAAGTCAAGGAAGTTGTTACTATCCAGATCCTTGTTACCAAAATGGCAGAGTTAGAAAATGACAGACCTCAAAATCAAGTTCTCCTGCTGCCTAGTCCAGGACTTCTAAAACAAGAGATATGAATCTGTTTGAGGAAGTCTGTGAAGTCAGGAGTAAAGTGGTGGTCTGGGGAGATTGATTAATAGAAACTTAGGACCATGAAGCCAAGCAAAAATTGGGACTTTACCATCTGGTCAGTGATGAACAAAAGAGGACTTAAAAGCATCAGGAGGACATGCACAACATGCATATCATTAAACGTAGGAAAGTTTCTTTTATTCAAAGAGTCTTTCATTAGATGACATATATTTGAATAACTTAAGGGGCTAGGCACAGAGAAGGAAAGTGGTGGTCCTTACATTGAAGAACTGGGTCTTAGAAGGTACAGGAACCTGAGGTACTCCAGAGAGCTACAAATCAGGAAGCAGTAGATGGTCTCTTCAGGATGCCACAGCTGGGTTGAATGAACACCTAGTGTTTTCCAGTCTTTGAATTACTCTGCTCAAATTAAAATTCCCAGGAAAGAGCATCTTATTGACATAAAAGCCTTCTTGTGCATACTTTGTCCAGGAGACAACCGGGCATCTCGGAAAAGTAAGGTATCTTAACATGGCATCTGGGCTTGGCCCTAACCTAAGTCCAGTGCTGTCCTTTCTACAACTGACTTTCTTGGACCAACACACCAGCAAAGGCTCAAACACTGGGAAAGGGCAGTTTCCATCAGAGAACTAGAGGTGTTAGCGGAGTACAGGAAACAGTGAGTAGACAAAAGCAATAGCCATTCCCATGCTTCAGAGAAGTAACCTGGAAGTGTTATGAAAGAGTCAAAGATTGAAGTATGCCTAAAAGTGAGGAGAAGGGTTGGGGCATTGTTACCTGAACTCAGAAGCCACGTGATGAGACTGACTCAGGTGTGGACAGTATGTAAGGAGATGCAGAAATAGACTAGATGCAAAGCAGCAGATGTATCGACACAGCAATCCAGACTTGGAACCCAGCCATTAAACACACCTGTGTAGCAGGTCAGGTTCTGTGATGGTGTCTGGGTAGAAGAAAAAAGAATACTTGTTCTCTTTTGAACTAGAATGGCAGGACCAAAACCCCAAGGAGGCTGAAGAACAGGGCTTCAGTGGAGTAGCAAGGCAACTCTGATGCAAAGTTAAGAAGTTACTGTGAATATCTCAGAATTTATGGGTAAGAAGAATTTACTTTCATGATATTGACAGAATCAAAGATCACATGGGTAAGGTTGAGTCAGAAGGAAATCAGTTTTAGAAAGCACAGCACTGAACTTTGTCAAGGCTAAGTCTAGATGCCATGTCAAGATACTTTACTTTTCTGAGCTATGGTTTCCTCTTAGAAAATGAGATAATATTGGTTTCCCAAGATTATTGTGAACACACCTAGCACAGCAAGAGATGCATTTTACTCAATTAGCAGGGAAAAAATTCTAGGCAAAGAGGGCAATGTGTGTGAGGGATGGCCAGGGAGGAAAGAGGGCCTGATGTGCAGAGACTGCTGGCTGTTGTGTATGATAGCGGTCTTCAAATCTTTACACTCTTATAAATTGTTATGAATTGTTTATTTGGGTTATATCCAGCAATATTGACCATGTGAAAAGTTATAACTGAGAAACTTTAAAAATATTTATTAGTAACTTAAAATAACAATAAACTCCTTACATGTTCACATAAATAACATGTTTTCTTAAAATAAACTATATTTTCCAAAACAAAAGTGAGTTGCTTTATATTTTTTAAGTCTATTTAATGTGGTTTAATAAAAGACATCTGATTATCATATCTGCTACTGCACTGAGTCTGTTGAAAAATTATACATCATATAGTCTCTGGAAAACTCCTGTGTATTCATGAGACCATAGAGTGGAAAGGAAAGTAATATCCTAATATTATTAAGAAAATATACTGGGCATGGTGACTCATGCCTGTCTTGGTTAGGACAGAATAAGGAGTCATGACTTGCTGCTTATTAAGGAGGCCAGCATTTAACCAGGCGGCAAGTCATCAGGAGCCCTCCAAAGTCCGGTTGCCTGTTGGGCCAGTATCTTAACACATTTTGAGAGAAAGACTACAAGGGAGTGTGGCTTCTTTAAAAAGTAGGAGAAGGTCAAAGAGAAGGAAGAGAAGCATCAGTGTAGCAACGAACAAAAAGAAATCTTTCTGAACTTCATTCTTGATAAGTTAAAATATGAGTGTTAGTGTTTAACAACATGTGCCTAAAAGCATATTTTGAACTCAATTGGATCCTGTTCTTTTCAAGCTGGAAATCACAGTCACAGGACTCAAACTGTCCTTTCCACAGATTAGGAAGAGCTAGAGAGGGGCTTGACAACGGTCATGGAGAAAGTTATAGCAGAGCTGACACTGAGACCTGTACTTTCTGAGAACGGATTCCCAGAAAATATTGGGGGAGGAACTTGATGCATTTGAGTTTACCTTTGGATTGTTGAGAGTTAGAATTTTTAAGTGCTTTACACAAGAAAGTCTATGGTACTTAAAGTCAAGAAACTTTGGGCCCAAAACACTAAAGTAGTAATTCAGAAGGCTTCTGATAGATCTCCTGCTTGTCAATCTGTGTATTTGAAAAATGGACACTACAAGGACTGGTTGGGAGTCAAAGAGAGGAACCCACTGTGCTTGTTTTTTTGGTTTGTTTTTGTTTTTGTTTTTTTTCATGCCCTTTCTATGGAACAAACCTCATGAGCTCAAAGGAAAGCCTGAAAACTATGCCTTTTTGATCCTTAAAGAAAATATTTCCCCCCCAAAAATTGCTTCTGGACATGTATACATGCACATACTTCCTTCTGATCTGAGACATTTCTCATTAGATGCTAATTTTGTCTCACTGTTATTTAAGGGCTTCACCTACCTCTATTGGCACTGACCTCTTACCTACTTAACCTCCTATGTGTAGGGATAACAACTAGTACATGAGTAGAGACTGTGTCTCACAAAGGGCTTTTATATCTATTATGTTGCATGGCCTTGGTAAACAGATAGCTTATGTTTGGGTATCAGCTCCATTGTTAACCATTACACTCTGAAAGCCTCATACTCCTCACCTGTTAAAGCTCATACGCACAAAATTTTAGTAGAACTGGCTTCATTAAGTGGTTGTTAGGATTAAATGAGAAAATTATATTAATGACTAACATTGATTATGAATTTCTTCATGCTAGGTACTATGCTAAGCCTTAAGGGACATAAAGTTATATCTTTAATTTTAATGAGATGATCTATATAAAAGTACTCAGCACAGTGCCCAGCATATAGAATGCAATGGACAAATGTTCAAGGCACATATTTTTACTACCTCTAATAATAATAATGGCATTAATATGCTTCATAACAAGAGTCTGAGGATGGTCATAATTTTCAAAGAAAAAAACATTTTCAGAAAATGTAAGTCCTTTCCCACGATTGTGTGTCTTCTAAAAAAAGGAAATGAGGAGGAGGCCATAAGTGCAGGAGAAAGAAACAGAGGAAAGCAAACGGGGGTGGAAAAAGCTGTGCTCCCAAAGAAAAGTTCACAAAATGCCAGGTGGTCAGCAAGGAATAAACTTGAGAAATTCAGCATACCTGGGTTCAGCTGTGGGTGGTTTCCAGGACCAATGGGGGAACACTCTCTATAGCTGAAGAAAGACGGACTCCCTGAGCATCTGCTAACCAGCCCTGTTAGTAAATGTGACTAAAGAAGTTAACTTCACTTATATCCTTGAATGACATCATGAGCCGTCAGCTGTGCTGAATTTCTTTGTCGGGACATATTCTTTAAAACAAAGTGTCCTGCTAAAAAGCTTTTTCGTCCATATTTTTCAAATACAAAAAAAAAGTTATTCTACACTAGATTTGATGCTGATGTACTCTTTACAAAATATTTACTGAACACAAAATGCGTCCCAAATGCTCTGCTGGACGTTGGAGCTTAAAGACCTCAAAGCCTCATGGAGAGGCAGAGACGAAGCCTCATTTAATACCACTGGAAGGGCCTTGACTGCTAACCAAAGACTCTGGATGTTCATTGGAGGCAATAGGGAGCCCACATGATTTCTAGTGGGAACAGGTGGGATCCAACAGCAGGAATGTATTTGGAGGCATGAGGAGGTTCTGGTCTTGATCCAGGTAAGACAGGGCAAGCGCAGAGATAAGGGGTGGGACACCCAGAAGAAGACAGCTTGGGGACCAAATGCATTTGGCCAGTAAGGAAGAGAAACTAGTCAAGGATGTAGGTAAAGAGAATCTCTTCGATGTATCTATTCCACAAGTATTTGCTAAGCACCTACCATGTGCCAGGCCCTGAGCAGAAAGCTCAAAGACAAGTGCTAGGATGGCATGGGGGAGGGACCATTGGAAGCATAGATATCTAGGAGATACCTGAAGGATGTGTGGAAATGAACTAGCCGAAAAGAGAGGGAGGAAGAAGAGCACTGCGAGCAGAAAGTACCACATGTATACAAAGAAACATCCTGTCAGGAAGTTCAATGAGTGCTCCAGAGCCACGATGAAGCCCAGTGTGGATGAGGTAGAGTGAGGAAAGAAGAGATGAAACATGAGGAACAGAAGACTATCTTCAGGAAGCTAGAAGAAGCAAAATGAGAGCAAACCACCTCTGTTTCCCCCACCCCATTTTCCCATGATCCCATCTCACTTTTGAGATCCTCAGAGACCCTCTGATCCTCAAAATTATCTGCAAATAGAGCTGGAGATTAAGGGCCATGGGTTTGGTAGCTGGGGGTGACCACAAAGGATTTCTCTCCTTTCTCCTTTCCCTTTTTCCTCCTTCCCTTCCTCTTCCTCTTCCTCCTCTTCCTCTTCCTCCTGTCTCTCTCTCCTTCTGTTTCTCCCCACACATACCATGTTTTTTCTGACTTCTTGGTCTTTACACCCACTGTCACTTTCTCTACTGTGTTCCTACAGACAGCCAGGAGTACCCAGTCTGCCATCATTCCTGTTTTTCTACCTATGTCTCCCTTTAGGCTCAGAATTTTTTGCAGGCAGAGACTGTATTTGATATGTCTTTTTATGTCTTCTATATCTAACTCAGTGCCTGGCATATCTGATGCTCATAAAATGTTTGTTGAAAGAATAAATGAATCAAGGACTCACGTTTCTAGAAAGTATAGAAATTTCTTTATTACCACACATAAGTCTTAAATATCCCTGAGTCACTGGCACTGCTAAATTAAAAGATGCTATTTAACTATCCTGAACATAAACAATGATAAAGCTAACATTACTACATATAAATAGACTTCTTTGTGCTCTATGTTTATTAACCCATTTATATTCTCACAACTCTAAAATTATTTGATAGATGAGGAAACCAAGGTATAGGGAGATCAACTAACTTACCCAAGGACACACAACTAAGAAATGGTGGAGCTGGTATTTAAACATCAGCAATCTAACTTCAAAGGAGTATAGCCTTATCAAACCAATCTCACATCCATCATCTGTACGAATTACTTTACCAGAAATAAAAATATCTATGCTTTTGTTATCATGAAAAAGTCTTGAGTCAAAGAAATCACGTTGTTAAATGTGGTCTCCAAAGAAGGGGTTTCTAAGATGCATCCCTTTCCAGATACTTTCTGCAGTCATGCTTGGTCCTTTTTATGCCTAAAGAACCCCACAAAAAAATAAAAAGGTTTCAGACCCAGGCCCCATCTCACATACCATCCTGGAAATCTAGGTAAGATCTCAAGGGGGAAAAGGATAATAAGGACACCTAGTACCTCTTCAGTATATAACCTAAAGTAGAGATAGCACTAAGTTCTTCATTTTCCTTCTTTGAGCCCTCCATGATTGCCCATTGCCTTCTAAAGCTGGAAAAGGTAGTATCCTTCAGGAAATTGGTACTTCCCCACATGTGTTCCCTCCCAGCAAAGAATAAAAAGAATGAACCATGAGATAAGAATTTCTTGCTCTGCTGTCAAAAAAATTCTACCTGTTAATGTGATAGCTTGATTTTTCTCCTTGATATTGCCACTTTATCTCTAATCCATATTTCTGTTTCTTGAAGATTATTTATGTTATGAGATGGGAGCTTTGAGTGACCAAAGCATTGCTTTGTGACTGATGTCATTGAACTTGCTGGCGCCATGCAGACCTCTTATTCCACATGAGCACACCACAGTCTTGCCTGTCTTTATTTGTTTTTCCCTTTGGCTTCCATTGAAATTCATATAAATAGAGGCAGAGTCAAACTCTTTCCAGATGCAATAATAAGAAAGAAATACTTTTATCTCAGTGTCTTCAAGTGTTAACAGGAATATTTTGTTAACAGTTAGCATAAAGGAAAGTTTAGATTGAGGCACTAAAAAGGAGAGTGGGGGAAAGGACCCAAACATATTTCTCATTTCTATTTGTGACTTGGATATGCACATTGGCTTCAGGTTGAAACTTGGCAGCACAGAAGTGTTTTAACAAAAGTAATTTGAAGCAATAAAAAAGGCAGTTTGCCATTTTTATATAAGTAATAGAAGTTTTTAAAAATGCAAGTAAGAAAAAAATCAAAGCATTATTAGTTTGGGGATTTTTATTGTACTCTCTTAACTAAAGGAATAAAAAGTTCCGTTTTTCAAGGGCAAAATCCGCAGACAGTTCTGAGCATGGATGGCCACAAGAAAAGCCATCATAAAAGATGTAAGATGAATAAGCCCAATTCTCATGTCTGCTGCATGGAGTTAATAGTTAATAATTAAAACAAAGCATGTTCACATATGTTTTAAAGCATTCATACTGTATTAGGCACTAAAGGACAAGATGAAATAATAAGGAGAAAAAGGTAGAAGACATTACTTCCACTTTCAAAGGAGGCTAAAAGCCATATGCACAAATAATACAAGGCAGAGAATAAGGGGCAGTCCTAGGTATGGCGAAGGGGTTGAAAGAATAGAGGCTTTGGAGTCAGAGGCTTGGTTCAATGTAAAGTTCCAAACCTGTATGATCTGCACACATTTTGTTGTATCTCTGAGTTTCAGGTTATTCATCTATAAAACGGGAATATGTGCCATGAAGAATTGTGAAAATTTAGCCATATACAATATACGCACAGTACCTGGTGCATACTCTGTCTTACTGCAGGCATGTTGTAACTATCATTTCTCAGCCCTCTAGTCCTTTGCAATCTGAATACAGAACTAACCACTATAATGCTTAAATATCACCGTCCCCCTTACAAGGATGAAACAAGAAAATAAAGAAAAAACCAGTTGTCAATGTTGCATTACTGTGTGCCAAGACATAGTCACACAGCAGGCAAGCAAACAAACAAATAAATATAAATAAAAGAGAGCCAGGGTTTGGATCTGGGCCTGTGTCTATCTTTCCACTCCGTCAAGACTCCACATAATTAGACAAGGCCCTGATGCCCAACCTTGTAACAAACTATCCCGAAATGCCACATGTACTGATAGGAAATTAAATGTTTGTATTCTTTTCGGTATTTAATATTGTTTTCTCAACTTTCTATAAAACAATACATAGGGAAATACTTTTATTACTACCATCAAATTTTATTTTGTTTAGTGAAAGGACTCTTTAGGAGAAGGCTTGTGTAGGAAGGGACAGGTGAGAGGCCATAAAGAGACATCTGGAGCTTCCCCCAGGGAGAGCTTATGTCTGAGTTCAGGAGTGAGAGTTTTCCCAGAAGAGAAGACTGAGCACAGCTGGGGAGGCTGCGGAGGCTCAAAGACAGGGCACCCATGTGCCACTGTACACCAGCCGTCAGCAGGAGTGGGCGACATCATTTGCAGGTTTCCGACTGAAATGATCATAAATATTGAATAACATAAGGGTAACCAAAAAAGGGTACCAAATGTTATTTGCCATGAGGATCATCAGGGGTGCGCCCCATGGGAACACCTGTGACAGTAGCAAGGGTGAGGTGTTTTCTAAGTGTTTACATAGAACACCTACCGTATCTATGCCAGGCTCGAGTAGAGGAAGCTGTGAGGGGGGCATTTTACTGCCTATTTCTCAGATGAGAAAACTACAAGTGAAAATGAAGGTGCCAGGAGTCAAAAGTCAGTTCAACAGATCTGGCATATGAATCCCTGCCCTGCCACTTTCCATCTGTGTGAACATGCTAAGCCTCAGTTTTCTCATTTTTAAGAAGGATATAAATAACACATTATGATATTGGTGGAGACATTAGTGATGGCAAATGTAGTGTCCAGCAAGATCCTTGGTATGGAATAGTGATAGATGTTCTGCAAAGGTGCACAGCAGATGCTTAACTGAAGAGATGTTGAGTGAATGGCTGGGTAGGTGGATAGACGGATGACCGGCTAGATAGAGAGACACTGTAAACTAGCTAAAATATAAAATATGACCCTTGAACATCCAACTAGGGGACTTTCTTTTTGTATTATAGCTTCAAAAGAGTCCTGAATGTAGTGTAAAACATATATGATCAGTCCCATTTCAAACATGAATAAATACAAAACCTCAAATTATTTCCCCCAAGTTCACTCAGCTAATTTGATTATTCAAAAAAATGCATTAATTAAGTATTGGGGATACAGTGAGAAAATAAACAAAATCCACATGGAACTTATATTCTATTGAGTTGGGAAGTAGATTCAATGAAAAAAAACCAAATAATTAACGTATATACTACTACTTTGAGAAGCTGAGATAAGGATGGGTATCTGAATCCCTGGGTTACAAGATTCCATGGACTGGACTAGAATCTAAGACTATATGTATCTACCATGACACTTCAGCCCACCCACAGCTTCCCAAGTAGCATGATCAAACACCTGCAGCCTCAGCAGCCACTCTCTGAACTCAATTTTGTTTCTCTTAAAATTGCACATTTAACTGTGGCATGCACATGGCAGAGGTGGTACCAAAGTGCAAAGGTCCCTCACTCTGTTATAGCTTGATCCCTGAGAGCCCTGAGAAGAGCTGACCTCAGGGCCTTCAGACCAATGGGGAAATTGGGGTCACTCTTTGCTCTATTGTGTTATATTAACTGTGTAGTGGCTTTATAGCTTCATGGAAGTGAAGCAGATGGAATCTCTGACCTTGGGTGCTCACAAGCTAAAAAATAAAAATAAAAATAAAATCCCCCAGTCTATATGCAATACCTGGCTAATAGCACATCATAGTTAAAGACCAAACCCTGACTAATATTCAAAAGTGATGAAAATATGTTAGACCAATGTAAGGATTGACTGTTTTGTTAAGCATTTGGTTTATACCCAGCCCTGTAAGGAAGAATCCGGGCCACAGAGAAAATGCGGCCAGAACCTTGTGGTCTGCATCTGTAAAAAAAAAAAGTGGACTGAAAATCCCTACCTCCTAAGTATCTCTTAATCTGTCCTCTTCACTCTGTTTTCCACAGCCATTACAGTAGTAGATCAGCCCATCATCATCTTACTCTTGAACTGCTTCAGCTGTCATTAAACTGGTTTTCCTGCCTCCTTCAGTTGTTTCCAATACTCTACAGAAAATGTATGCACACTGATGAGCATGATTTGCAAAAATCTTCAAGACCTGGCCCGTTTAAGACACTAGCCTCACCTCTTGTCTTTCCCTTCTTTGCCCATGTCACTGCCATACTGAATTCCTTGTAATTTCTCCAAATATGCCATGTTCCTTTTACGGTCCAGATACTTGCATATGTTGTTCCTTCTCTTTGAAATTTCCTCTCTCCTACTCTTCTCGTGGCCAATTCACACTCATCGATTCTTTCTTCTTAAATGTTACCTCCTAACATTTAGTGGCCTCCCTAAATTCTCTAAGACTGGATTGGTGGTTCCTTCCATGTACTCTCATATAACTTGAACTTCTCAACCAGTAAACATTGGTTGAATGAGTAGCTGAAATATATATTTTTAAAAATGAATCAGAGAATCATGTTTCCCAGACAATAGGAAAGTTCCATCCTAGAATCTCAATCACCAATGTCTCTTTTCTAACCACTACAAAATTAGACCAGCCCAACAAGTAAAGTGTGCTCACCCACATTTGTGAGTAGATATGTGGGTGAATGGGTGGTACCTTTGCCCTGAACAGTTTGCTGCCCATGGGCTTTTCCCTACCAGGATTTTATTCCCACCCTGGGGTTGTATGTATACAATTGAGTCAATAGAGCTAGACCTCTGAGATTGGTTTATTGTTCTTTCTGGTTGAACTCACAACTAGGGCTCATATGTGAATTTAACTTCTTGAAGAAAAAGTTTTGTCTCTTAGCTGGTAGATTAAAAAAAGCACTGGGCTTGCTGTGTCATTGCCCCAGTAGGTGCATTGAGGTAGAAATCTAGGAGGTCCTTTGCCAGTATACATCTTCTAGAAATAGACTTACAGAATCTTAGTGTTCACAATAGAAAGACCTTATAGATTATTCCATTCATATCTCAATTTTTTATATTTTTTTCTTCCTTTCATCATTCTGTCCTTCCTTCATTCTTCCATTCTCTCCTTTTACTTTTCCTTCTTTCCTAAAGCACCTGTTGTATATCAGGCAGTATGCTCAGAATTGGGAGTTTAGTCAGGCAGTAACACACTAGATATGAAGTCCCTTATCTTACAAAGCTTATAGTCAGTACTTCCAGGCCTTCAGACAAGTAGTCCGACTATATCCCAACACTGTGTGCTAAAGAAGGTCTTCTTTGTTTGTTTATTAATTTGTTTAGTCATTTCAGGACATGTAGCATAAGAATAAGATTATCTCGGCCCCAGTTTGTATGGAATAGTTGTGTTTTACTGAAAACCATGTTCTCATCTGGAGTGTCAATTAGGATTAAGAAATAAAAGTTTATTTTCAGTAGCAGGTGTAAAGTTAACATTAGTGAATTTTTAACCCACAGACGAGTTCATATTCCTCTAAAGGACTTCACCTTTATTTTCCTCAGTATGTCAGAGTCTAAGAGTCTTCTAGACTAAGACTTGTGCACCTATTCAAGGATGAAGACCTGAATCATGCTTGAGAATATGCTCCATTACCTGACAGTTTAGTATTAGACTCAGCAAATAGTAGGAGTTAAATAAACATTTGTCAGACAAGAATACCTTGTTTTAAATGCAATTTCTCATCTTGGCCATATTTACTAGTCTCCTCACCAAATGCCTTTTAGTTTGACCAAAATCATAAATAAAGAGAAAGCCAAAAATAAAGAGAACCAATATGTCTTGTTAGATTTTGTACCAGGCTCTGTGATACTTACAGATTCTAATTTATTCTCAATGCTATCTTCTAAATTATGTATATACTGCCCCATTTTTCATATGCCTATAGAGATTTGGTGACTTTTCTGATGTCATACAGCCAGGGTCCATCTTATATACTCTTTAGCTTTTCACCATGTGTTCTGAACAACTAACACTCAGTGACTGGCTTACACAGCTTTGTGGTAATAAGAATTCTGTCTTTTTAGGTGGCCATTTCAATAAGACAAAAATGATTTTACAAACAAATTATTTAAGTTAAGACAATCAGTCTTATTACTTCAAGTGCATAATTAGTGTTCAATCTTCTATAATATTCCTAAAATTCACCTGAACTTTTTCTTTCAATTATAACTGTAAGGCTCTTTTGTGGGGGGCCAGCCCCCACGTGGAGATTCAGGGTGTCCCTAGAAAGGTGTGGTGGCGTCGGCGATTATTCCTGGGGAATAAAAGGATTAGACTCCTGTCTAGTGCAGGGGCCGATTCCGCGGAAAAGATAGATATATGTAGAGAAAGAGAGAGAAAGAATGGACCACTGTTCAAAC
>CAUYQG010072828.1:0-16313 GCA_963574415.1 Tarsius wallacei | reverse complement strand
CCAGCACCATTTACTGAATAGGTTCTCCTCTCCCCAGTGGTGGGTGGTGGAGGCTTTGTCGAAGATGAGTTGGTTGAGAAATTGAGGTTTGGCTTCTGGAATCTCAATTCTATGCCATTGGTCTATATGCCTGTTCTTGTGCCAATACCAAGGTGTTTTGATTACTGTAGCTTTATAGTAAAGTTTAAAGTCTGGTATTGTGATACCTCCTGCTTTTTTGTTTCTGTTTTTTGCTCATGGATTGAAAGATTCAACATTGTTAAGATGTCCATTCTACCTAAGGTAATCTACAGATTTAATGCAACACCCATCAAATTACCAGCAACATTCTTCTCAGGTCTAGAAAAAACAATACAGGAATTCATATGGAAACACAAATGGCCAAGAATAACCAGAACAATCCTCAGCAAAAAAAACAAAGCAGGACGTATCACACTACTAGACTTTAAACTTAACTATAAAGCTACAATAACCAAAACAGCTTGGTATTGGTACAAGAACAGGCATATAACCAATGCAATAGAATTGAGATTCCAGAAGCAAAATCTCAATTTCTCAACCAACTCATATTCGACAAAGCCTCCACCACCCACCACTGGGGAGAGGGAAACCTATTCAGTAAATGGTGCTGGGAAAACTAGCTGACCACATGCAGAAGATTCAAACAAGACCCCTATCTATCTCCATACACAAAAATTAACTTTAAATGGATCAGAGACCTAAATGTAAAACCTCAAACCATAAGAACTTTAGAAAATGCAGGACATACCCTTATGGAAATTGGAACTGGCATCCAATTCCTGAGCAAAACACGAAGCGCACAGGCCATAAGAGATCAGATAGACAAGTGGGACCTCATTAAACTGACAAGCTTCTGCAAAGCCAAAGAAACCATCAAGAGAGCAAGGAGACAGCCCAGAGACTGGAGAAAAATATTTGCCAACTCCATGTCTGACAAAAGCCTAACATCTAGGATCTACAAGGAACTCAAATGTGCTGAAAAGAAAAAAACAAACAACCCCATTACAAAGTGGGCAAAAGATATGAACAGACCCTTCTCAAAAGAAGACATACGAGTGGTCAACAGATACATGAAGAAATGTTCAACCTCAGTAGTCATCAAGGAGATGCAAATTAAAACTACACTGAGATACCACCTAACTCCAATCAGAATGGCCATCATCAATAACTCAAAAAATAATAGACGCTGGAGAGGATGTAGTGAAAGGGAACACTTCTACACTGTTGGTGAGAGTGTAAACTAGTGAGCCTCTGTGGAAATCAGTGTGGTGATTCCTAAAAGCTCTAAAAATCGACCTTCCAGATGACCCTGCAATCCCCCTACTGGGAACATATCCTGAAGAACTCAAATCACTCTATAAAAAAGATACCTGCACACAAATGTTTATAGCAGCATTGTTCACAATAGCAAGATCATGAAACCAACCATCCTGTCCATCAAAAGAGGACTCGATTTAAAAAATGTGATACATATACATATGGAATATTACGCAGCCATAAAAAAGAACAAAATCTTGAATTTCACAGCAACCTGGATGGAATTAGAGTTTATAATACTGAGTGATCTCTCACAGAAACAAAGATCTGAGTATCACACGTTCTTTCGCATAAGTGGACCTTGAACAACTATTGTAATACTATAAGAAAAGGATTGACAGTGGCGGGAAACTATGGGAGGTGGGGCAGAGAGGGGAAGGGAGGTGGGATTAATGGTAGTCAATATCTGTCTGGGGACGGAGGGGGGGCTCACCTCATCAACAAGGGTACCTGCACAATGCATATTTGTATACCTAACCCTTAACTGTACCCCACAATTTTAAAATAAAAAATATGTATTTAAAAAAAGATATATAAGTCAGTCTCTGCTCTTTATGATTTTACATACATAGAATAGCGAGGGGACAGTGGAGAAAGAACTACTGAGTCAATTAACTTAGTCACATTAAGCCAAGACATTGAAAGTAATAATTATGTCAGTCCATAAACATACAGCTTTAAAGATACTGGATTTATCTGTTTGGGCATACTAAACAACAGCTGATCCCATAGCCCTTTATTCATACGTCTATAAAAAGAAGTTTTAAGAATACTCACAGATATTGCTCTTGAGGACCTTTTGATATACGATATTATTACAAACCTCCAGGTTCCAGTCTCCAAAAAGGGCAAGAGCCTTTGCCTGCTTGTATACTCGTCATGTTCACCAGGACTGGGATCATAGAAGATCCTGGGTAACAGTGTGCTAAGAGTCAGTGTCATGGTCTGGTCAGGAGGTCTTGCTTTCTTCATGGTAAAATATTGCATCAATGACTCAAACCATTCCTTTCACCTTGAAAAAGCACTTCATTAAACTCACAAACAGTTGAGAACAGCAACCCTTCGACCCATAAAAAAGCAGCTCCAAGGGTTTTGGATCCTTTTACATGAAATCAAACAACCCATGAAAAGCACTGCCAGGAGTCTATAAACATTCAGCAGAGGTAAGCTGGCTGTCCCAGGTTTTCTCACAACTTCTTAGTTCACGCAACAGCTATTTCTTGTTCCTAACTTCCCTTCTTTATGACCCATGTTCCAGATATCTTTAGAATTCCTGCAGTGGGGAACTGCATGTGATTATCTGACGGACTTCTGGACATCTCTATCATAGTTTCAACTGGGCTTCCATCTCACCCTGGAAACATTTTATCTCATTCTTGTATCACCAAACTGATTGATCTCACCCAGCCAGGCTTCCTTCCAGGTCAAGAGCTTGAAACAGAGAAGGATATAATGCTTTTGTGCATGGCAGCAGGATGGAATATTAGACCCAGAACTGATCTAAGTAATCATCAGTTGTGCACCTCATTTAGTACATGAAGGGCTCAAATTCTTCAAGAAGTCAGAGACCATCTCTGTTCTACTCTTCTTTGTATCAAAGCACTTGCATAGCACCTGGCACATAGAAAGCACTAGATATTTATCTAACATCACACAGATAATGCTGAAGTCTTTGTGCCCCAGGTCTTGACATTTCCTTAGTAACTCTGGGTAACTATGACACTGTAGACAAGAAAACTGCCTACTGCTTATTTAAGCATTTGTCATTCTTTTAAAAATCTTTCACAATAGAAGGTAAATACTATGGGCAAAATGATTTTATCGTGTTCACAAATGTATCTCCAACAACTCAAACATTACCTAGCTCATAGTAAAATGCCAGGAAATATTTGATACATAAATGAATAATGTAATTAAAAAATACTCCAAGCACCTAGCAGTTTAAAAAATCTGCCCTATATGTGAATTATGTAACTTTTTCAGTTTTTTTTTTTTTCCAAGTCAATACCTAAGCAGAAAGAACCTAAGATAATATTCAATTTTGGTTCTATCGGTCCCATCACTACACATTTAACTATGCCCTCTAAGAGGTAAAATTAATGTCCCAGTGGGTCCAGAGATTTTGCTTTAACTTTCTTCAAGTTTTCTAAGTATATTCTGCAAACAGACTCCCATTTTCTCATTTATTCTACCTCCCCTCTCTTTTCTCAGTATGCAAATCCCATTTTTCCAATGCTTACTATTATTAGTCTAATACGCCTATTTATCATGGCAAGTATTGGTGGGCTAAGAGGGTAGGCAACCATTTTTGTTTAACATATAATTTTAATAGACCAGGAAATTATCAATTTAATTATTTCTAAGAATATTAGCATAAGTAGAGAAATATAACATTAAGAATAAACTAATAAAAATTAATAAACATGTTTTTTCAATTTTAGAAATGACCTATATACACTTTATGATTTTCTCATTGAAGTAAAATTTGTTTTTCTGTTACATTTTAGGAGTTGTTTGATGTCTTGATGAGCTTTAGTTTTCTTTGACCATTTTTGTATTGAAATTCTTATTAGTTAATGATGCTGCCAGGAATGGAGTTTCATTTGAAAAAAGCATTAAGTTACTTAAGTAACCGCCTCAAATATATCAGCTCTTCTTTCCCAATTTGACTTGTTGTGATTTACTCTGAACTCAGAAATAAATGGGCAATAACTTTCAATATAAGTGAGTTAATAATACACTAATCAATTAGCTGTTATTGGTGTCTTATATGGCTTCTAATCAAGAGGCTAACTTAAGTGTCAAACTTAAAACAGTGATTTTTGTTTGAAAATAACTATAAATTTGCATGGATTGCCATCTGTTTCTGTGTTTCCTCTTACTTTTCAATCAAGCTTTATTTTAAATTTTGTGTTTTCTTGAACAACTCTTTATAATTGGCAAAATAGAAAAAGTTTACTTAAATATATTTTGGTATGTTTAATTTTTAATAAGGGCTATTTCTGATATAGTAATTAAAGTGCTTATGTATTTGCAGGAGGAAGCCTTCTGGGTGTTGTGTCATGAAGAAATAACTTACAGATTTTGCTTTGTAAACTTCAGTGTAGTGGAACTCTGAACGTGATAATATAAAAATGTTTATGTCATACAAAAATAAAATAAAGTGCAGTTTTGCATAAAACACCTATTCAAATTCCAATATGGTTCTATGTTCACTTGAGATCTAGAATCCATTTAACTAATGTTTATGAATTTTCTATCACATGCAAGAAACATTACAAACAAAATATTATTGTAATTCAATTAAGCCATTCTTCACTTTGGAGATGGAAAATTCCCTTTGGCACAGATTCCTCCATTTACAAAAAAAAAGTCTTGGTGCAAGGACACAAGGGAACAGGCATTTTCTTCACAGGGCAATTCACAGTTGACTCTGACATTATGTTGAGGAACACACAGAACAGGATAGACTGAAATAACAAGGGAGCAGAGCATTTGGCTTTTGATACCTCCAAGCTCAGTTCTCATAAACTATTGCCTAACTACATCAAACCACACTTCACTCATCTACATATTTGCTATGATTTATGGCCACAATTCAGCACTCTTGACTCTATGGTTGAAATCCCAACTACAATGAGTTCTTTACGTCAGGCACTTATCATTTTAGAAAACGTAAAGTCAATTAACCAAGTTCAATGTTGGAAAACCTCTGAAGTCCATTTTCCACATAAAGGAAGAGTTCTCTGCTATAAATAGTTTAAGTAATTAACAGCTTGACTCACATGTCATTTTAAAAAATCCATTCTTTTATCTCTTCTTTGATTCATCAAATGTTGATTACCCAGTGACTATAGGACAGGCACAGTTCAAAGTACTGGAGACTAAACCATGAAGAAGGCACAGAGCTTGAAGGTTAATTAGGGAAGAACAAGTACTGTGGACATATCTCCCACTTAGAACCACTCTTTTAGTTGATTTCAGAATCACAAGATTTGTGACAAGATGTCCCAAACACAAATGCCTGAAGGGAACAGGAAAAGAAAAGGGTAAAATAGGACAGATCAAAACTGTGACTATTCCTCTAATGAAGCAAAATCTACCCAAATCCAGTTGATTTGGGCCCCACTGGAGTGGACTCCCATGTTACTAGATCTTTCCATTGTTAACAAGAAGTCAGAAATCTGGATTCTTTAAAAATACTCTACAATTTTTATAGTTGCCAACAGTATAATTGTTGAACAAAACATGTGGGACAAATTGAATTCAAGTTTGGCCAGTTTCCAATCACTTGTCAAGACCCAGTGACCTCTGGATATCAATTGCTATCAAGAAAGCTCCTTACCTGTGTGGTCACTGAACCCACCCATGTTTCAGTTTCTCCATCAACACCAGGAGGGCAGAACCCGGAATGTTAGTCATAAGAATCAATGGCCCTGTGAATGACTTAGATCTCCTTGGATAAAGGAACTGTGCAAATAAACATTGTGATCACTAATATTATGTTGCACTAGTTGTCCTAGTTCTGCATGTTGCACAAACATAGTGGGGGAATAGGTAGTTAGAGCTAGTCACTATCAACTTCCACAACGTTCCCATAAATACACACCAGTGATTTATTTATCTGTAAATTACCTGCAGCAGTTTGAAAGGTTTCTAAGGAAAAGGTAAATCTGTTTCCTAAAATAATCTTTATTTTAAAAGATAACTTTAACTGTTTACCAGATGCTCCAATAATTTTTGTGGAGACTTTTAAGCGCAGTTAAATATGAGAAATGAAGATTAGCCAGGGCGTGCTCAAACTCTTTTGCAGAACACAGCAAATCACTTTTTGCCTGCTAGAGAGAAGAGAGTAAACAAGTCCCCCCTCCTGATCTTTCTACTGCTTAATAACCTACCAGCAAGGAAGTAGACATAGAAAAACTGGCTTCTGTGGACTCACCTTTCCCCTAACAGAAATTCTGTTTTAATAACATCATTGCTGAGACAAAACCCCTATTTACTTGTGCCAATGCGTTGCATGCTTTCTCTTGTTTCCCCGGTTCTACCAGTGCTTAGGAAACAGAGGCCAAGATCACGTGCAGGTCAGGCTAGAAGCTGGAGATACGCTCTGTTACTCAGCTTTTTCTTCACTGTGCTCCTTTGAATACTGCACAACTGCCCGTGACAGAGGAATAGTCTAAAGAAATCCAGTTTTGAACAAAAAAATAGCATATGTTGAATAAATAATACAATACAATCCAGTGATTTTTTTTTAAGTGTTCTCTCAAATATTATGTGTGAGGGAAGCAAATTAATCGAGATTGTCTTTTCCTCAGTAAAGGTCCATGAACAAGTTGGGGCTAAATCTGGCTAACTGCTTGTATGGTTCCAGTGGTTTGATGGGACCTCTGTTCATGAGTGGGTCTTGACAAGTGGTTGGAAATTGGCTAAACTTGAATCAAATTTGTCCCACGTTTTGTTCAACAGCCATACTGTTGGCAACATTAAAAATTGGAGAATTTCTTTGAAAAATTCAGATTTCTGACTTCTTGTTAAAAATGGAAAGATCTAGTAACACAAGAGTTCACTCCCATGGAACCCAAATCAACTGTATTTGGGTAGTTTTGTCTATGCCCAAGCTATATAAGTGTAAATGGAAGATGTTGGCCCTTAAGTTGGACAAGTACAGGATTCATAAACATTTCAGTTAAGAGCACTGTGCAAGATAGCTTCTTTATATATATTAATTTGAGAAATAAAGGCTTTGCCCAAAGTGCAAGAAATGTCAAACCCTGCGAAGAAATTGACCCTATAAGAGCACATATTCTCTATGACTGCTTTCACTTCATGATAATATGACAGTATTAATTACCCACTAAAAATAAACAAGTATACTCTGCTAGAGACCAAATAAAGAAACCATAAGCTCTTCTAGTGGAATTTGTCATGTAATTCAAGATACAAAATACCCAGTCTTGGAAAAGATTTAAGAACTATGTTTAAACATTGCCATCAATGTACAAACATTAAGAATTCAAAATTCACATGGCAAATGTAAAGCAGACCTAATAGAAAGAAATCTCTTCTATTTTCTCTTACAATAAATACATCTCCTTTAATGCATAATATAATAAGATTGCTGTACACAATTTCCTGTTATATTCCAAATAGAATTATTCTCTTAAGACTGATTTATTTCACAGTGGCCAGACAGTCATGTTCATGATCAAAGGAACAATATGAATGCGTAGGTAAGAAGAGTAGGCTGGGCTCGGTGGCTCAGCCTGTAATCCCAGCACTTTAGGAGTCCAAGGCAAGTGAATTGACTGAGCCCACGGGTTCGAGATCAGCCCAAGCAACTTGGCAAGACCTCGTCTCTACAGTAAATTAAAAAAACAAAAAATTAGCTGGGTATGATTGTGTGCTCCTGTAGTTCCAACTACTCGGCAGGCTGAGGTGGAAGGATCGCCGGAGCCCAGCGGGTTGATTCTGGGGTGGCAGTTAGAGTGCCACTGCACTCCAGCCTGGGCAATGGAGTGAGGCTCTGACTCAAAAAAAAAAAAAAAAAAAAAGAGTATATTGGGATGAAACAGGCTTTGCTTTATATACTCATTTCTGGACTTACTTAGCCGTAATAAAAAAAAAGTAATTCTGTCTCGCTTCTTCGCTTCCAAAACACAAACCTAGCATGTTTGAGGTATTTAGTTATAAATTCGTTAAAATGCCAAGTATACTATCATTATTTTTTAAAATGATACAGGATAATATTTAAAAAGCATGACTCAGTTAATATCTGAAAGATGTCTCCTCTGTAAATTTGGGTCTGGGATAAGACTTTGATTTGTATCCAGTAATGTAAATGTAGAATTCATGAGTGTTCGCTCCAGAGAGCAGGCTGCTACCTACTGAAAAATTAAGTGTCTTCTTGAAGTCCAGGGGCATTCCTTAAGAAACTCTATTGTTATTGGGGCCATTACTGTTTCTAAATGATACAAAATGAAAAGTGAGGTGTCCTCGGCATCCCTCCGGCACTTAAACAAATAAAAAAGAAGAGGGATGTATGTGAGGCTGAAGAGCAAACGTGTTTTATGTGGGAGAGTTCACCATAAAGTGGAAATGAGGACTGGGGAATCAATCAGTCAATAATAGTTACTGAGAACTACAATCTGCCAGGTGTTTTAAAAGAATTATAGAGTTGCTGGGCGCAGTGGCTCACACTTGTAATCCCAGTACTTTGGGAGGCAGAGGTGAGAGGATTGCCTGAATCCAGGGGTTCAAGACCAACCTGAGCAACTTGGCAAGACCTCGTCTCTACAATTAATCAAAAAATTAGCTGGACATGGTGGCACACGCCTGTGGTTCCAGCTACTTGGAAGGCTGAGGCAGAAAGATCACTTGAGTGCAGTAGTTGAAGGCTGTGGCGGCTATGAGTGTGCCACTGCGCTCCAACCTGGACAACAGAGTGAGGTTCCTACTCAAAAAAAAAGAAAAAAGAAAAAAGAATTATAGTGTTAAGACTCATGACATTTTTCCATAGTAGATATTTTTATTTTCTCCAGCTTCCAGATTCAAGAACTGAGGCCAATAGAGGTTAAGAACAACACATAGCAGAGTCAGAACACCATGCTGGTAATTTTTTTCCCCTCCAAAGTCCATACTCTCTACTTCAGTATGCTCAGTTTTCATGATTAAAAAAAAAAGGCAACCTGCTTGGAATGTTTTCTTAAAGAAATAGAACACATTCAAATCACTATGTCTTAGGTGAAGAATGAGTAATTAAAATTAATATCACTAAGTAATTAAAAAAAACTCTAAAATAATTTCTGGTTGCATGCTTATAGTCCCAGCTATGTGGACGATTGAGGCAGGAAGATTGCCTGAGCCTGGGAACTCGAGTCTAACCTGGGCAATGTAGTAAGAGTCATCACTAGTTTAAAAGAAAAAAAGAAAGAAATCTCAAAAATATATTTGAGTTTCAGATGATGGTCATATTTGGAAAAAAGAAAAGATCGTGAAGTAAAATATTAAAAAGATACAAACATTGAGAGAAATGTAAGGAAAATGAAGAGACCTAAAATAGAAATCACAAAGATAAAGACAGGAGAGATAAAGTGGCATACAGAAAGGGAGAAAAGAATAGGGAAGACCTATTAGTTCTGAAGAAGGAAGGCAACATGGGGCTTTTACAACACCTCCCAGCTTTATGTAGCATGTCTTCCTGTACTGCTGAGGCAGGAGAGTGGGATATATTTCACACACTGCCTTTCAGGTTATTCTGAATATTATTTTAGCTTCAAATATTAGGTACACTTGCAAAAAAAATTGTTTTGGCCCTGAGTGACACAGAAAGAGAAAGAATGTTGGCAGCATGTTAATTTTGTTGGCTTGGGTAGTGACAGAGAAGATATGTTCCTGGAGCCAGTAGCTATGGCAGTGGCTCCCTGACATGGAAAGAAGCTTCTAGATACTTAAACGTTCACATCATGGCAGAGGCAGCACTTTTCTGGTGGACCAGTTTTGTGGTGTTGGTGATCATTCCTAAAGGCTCTGGCTATTGTCTCTTTGTTCGCTTTTCCCAGTGGTTCTACGAATTGTATATTTCTTTGGAAATACTTTTCTGTGGTCAATGGCTAGAGTAGATTGATGGGTCTCAGTTATGAATTCTGACAAGTACAGAAGGATAGAGTTCAGTTAGGTGGGATAAAAGGGAGAAAAATCATTCCGTTTTTAATATAGTGTTGTTGAAAAGGCTGTGAGCTTGTCTCCCAATCACTTTTGGAATGTTAACTGATTAATCTCACAGGGCTCTTTAGCCTTAAAACTTTTATTAGTGGTCTTACTTTGAACATGAAAATATTCATATCATATTAGTGGACAAATTTATTAGAATCCATCAACAAGATCTAAAACTTAGTCATGCAAGAGACTTGATATAGTCAAGCTAGCGTGCCAAAGCTTCCTGATTCCTGGTGGACACTGAACACTGGTAATAGCTTTTGCTTTGTTTGTTTTGTTTCTAAAGATTGTTTCAAAACTAATTAGTGGTTTTTGGAAACAGAGTATTAAAAGAGGGCATGGCTGAGAACGGGTCATCAATTTGAATGCACAATTAGGTAAATTATTAACAGTAGGGAAAATATAAGTTCAGTCATAGGAGGAAGGAATGAGTTATGGAGGTCCTGTGAGGTAGAGAAGGTAAGAAGAGTGACTTTTCACAATATGTCAAGAAATACAGCTGGGCTCAGTGGCTCAGCCTGTAATCCCGCGCCTTGGGAGACTGAGGTGAGTGGATTGCCTGAGCTCGAGGGTTCGAGACCCGCCTGGGCAACTTGACGATACCTCATCTCTACAATAAAAAAAAAAAAAAAAAAAAAATTAGCCGGGTGTGGTAGCACACGCCTGTAGTTCCAGCTACTCGGAAGGCTGAGGCGGAAGGATCGCCGGAGCCCAGCAGGTCGAGGCTGCGGTGGCCGGGAGCGGCCACTGCACTCCAGTCTGGGCGACGGAGTGAGACTCCAACTCAAAAAAAAAAAAAAAGAAAGAAAGTAGATGGGTAGATAAAATAAGAAGGAGAAGACATTTTTAGTGGAAAAAAAGCTCCTTCAGTATAGGCCCAGAGGCAGAAAAGTTCAGGTCAGATACAAGAGTGGTAACACATTGAGACAGGCTAAATGATAAAAGGTATAGTATGGAAAAAATAAGGTGGTATTAGAACATAGAATACCTTGAAAAATCCAATGGTTAAACTGCAATCAGCCATCCAGTGTTACTATCTGTCACAACCACATATTTTATTATACTTGGCAGTTGTGAGGAGGGAGGGCTTAACATTTGCATGGCACCCACTTTGTCCTGAGCATTGTCTTAAGCACTTCCATAAATATTACCTAATTTCATTCTCACAAGAACAAATGGCAGTAGACAATTTTATTCCTATTTTACAGTTGAGGACACAGAAGTAAGACAGAGTAAGTAACTTTTCACAATCATACAGTGGTGGCATAAAAATTCAAAAGTTTGTTAACCTAAGTTCTTTTCTCATCCACATCACTTATACAATAACATCCTGCCCCTTTAGGCAATGGTTAAGACAGGATATTGAATACTAAATCATTAACTGTCTCAACATAGTGAGGTAGCTATGAGCACAGGGCTCTGGAGTTGGGCTGCCTAGTCTTAAATTCTTGCTCTGTCAAATAATAGCTATGAGACTGAGCGTGTGACAGCCTCTCTGTACCTTAGTTTTCTCATCTTTCAAAAGGACATAGCATGAACTTAGCTCATCAGTTCAATATAAGCATTAAATTAGTTAATATGTGCAAAGTGCTTAAATGTGCACCTGACACATAGTGAGCACTGAATTCTAACTATTTAAATGTGTGCTGGCCACCTTCCGTATCTCAGACACTGTGTTAGACACCAAACTGGGTTTGCAAGGTAATAGTCTAATTAAAGATTTAGTCTCCACAAAACTTTTATAGTCATTGCCTACAGTGGGGAGATATTGGAGGCATTAAGGCCCGTTAAGATTTCATTGCAATGCTCTGAGTGAGAGGTACTGAGGACTTGAATAACAGTGCTGTGGCAAACAGGATATAATGACCCCCAAAGATTGTCCACGTATGAATCCCTGGAACCTGTGAATATTTTATAATAAATGGCTAAGAGAAACTTAGATTATAGGTGGAATGAAAGTTGATAATCAGGAAATCTCCTGGATTGTTGGCATGGACTCAAAGTAATCATAAGCATCCTGAAAAGTGAAAGACAGTGACAGAACAGAGCCAGAGAGATGCAGCCTAAGAAGGGCAAGACTCAAGTTTCCTGGAGGAAGGGGCTATGAGGCGAGGAATGTGTGTTGCTTCTAGAAGGTAGGAAAGGCAAAAAAATAGATTCTCCCCCAGAGCTTCAGAAAAGAATACACCTTGCCACACCTTGATTTTAGCCAAGATCTGGACTAAAGATAGTAAATTTGTGTTATTTAAAGCCAGCACACTTGTGGTCATTTGTCACAGCAGCAATAGAAAATGAATACAGATGGTGACAACTGAAAGTGATTTCTAGGTGTCAGATCCACTTTGAAGGTTGGATTGGCATATCTTGTCAGACAATTAGAAATGTAACGAAGATCCCAGACATTTAATCCCTAAAAGTTTATGCTGCCTCCAGATCAGCTCCACAAAAAACACTTAAGAAAGTATTAAACACAGAAGAAAGAAAAAAAGAATGATAACACCCTTCCCAAGAAAGCAGGAAAAAGATTGAAAACACACATAATCAACTCAAAAATCAAAAGAAAGACAACAAACAAACAAACAAACAGCAGCAGCAACAATAAACTCTATGAGAACCTCATGACAGGGATAAACGCTCATATCTCAATAATTAGCCTGAAAGCGAATGTACTAAATGCACCACTGAAAAGACACAGAATGACAAATTGGATAAAATATCATGGTGCATCAATATGTCATCTCCAACAGACTCATCTCGCCAAACAGGACACTTACAGACTCAAAGTAACAGGATGGGAAACAAATTTTCAGGTGAACGGAACACAAAAGAAAGCAGAGGTTGCAGTCTTAATATCAGACAAAATAAGCTTTAAGCCATCAAAATTTAAAAAGATACCGAAGGTCACTGCATGATAAAAGGTTCAATCCACCAATAAGAAATATCCATCCTAAACATATATGGACCCAACATAGGAGCACCAACTTTTATAAAGTAGCTTCTAGATAAACTAAAAAAAGATATTGACTCTAACACTGTCATAGATGAGGGCTTAAATACCCCACTCACAACCCCAGACAGATCATCAAGACAAAAAAATCAACAAGGAGATCCAGAACATCAATGTGACACTTGACCAAATGAACTTAACTGATACAGAACACTCCACCCAACAACCATGGAATATACATTCTATTCATTACCACATGGACTGTACTCTAAGATCAACCACATCCTTGGCCATAAATCAAGCGTAAACAAATTCCATAAGAATGAAAAACTGCCTTGCACCTTCTCAGACCATAGTGGTATAAAAATAAATATCAGCACCAACAAAGATCCCCTAAAACCCACAAAGACATGGACACCAAACAGCATGATCCTGAACAACTCCTGGGTCAACACAGAATTCAAAACAGAAATTAAAAGATTCCTGGAAACAAATGAAAATGAGTAAACATCTTACCAAAATCTCTGGGATACCATGAAAGCAGTATGAGGGGAATTCATATTTCTATGAACACACATGAAGAAAATGGAAAGATCACAAGTTAACAGCCTAACAAATCACCTAAGGAAACTGGAAAAACAGGACCACCAGAACTCTAACTTCAGCAGAAGAATTCAGATCGCCAAATAAAAGCCCAAATTCTGGACATAGAAGACAAAAACATATATACAAAACATCAATGAAATGAAAAGCTGGTTCTTTGAAAAAATAAGTAAGATTGATGGATCCCTAGCTAGACTGGTCAAGAAAAGAGAGAAAAAGCCCAAATAAACAATCAGAAATGCAAAAGATCAAGTCACAACTGACCCCAAAGAAATACAAAGATTATCAGAGACTACTATATACACTTGTATGGAAACAAACTTGAAAACCTAATTGAAATGGAGGACTTTCTGACATCATACAACCTCCCCAGGTTGAAACAAGAAGAAATTGAGACCCTAAATAGACCAAGAACAACCCAGAAGACCATGTCATAAGAAAACTACCTACAAAAAAAAGATCTGCACCAGAACTCTACAAAACATACAAGGAGTAGCTGATACCAATCCTATTGAAGTATTTTAGGCAATCGAGAGAAAAGGAACTCTCCCCAAATCATTTTATGAAGCTAACATCACATTGATACCCAAACTGGGTAAAGATCCAAGAAAGAAAGAGAACTACAGACCAATATCCTTGATGAACATAGATGCTAAAATTCTCAACAAGATTCTAGCCAACCGTATCAAACAACAGATCTCAAAAATCATCCACCATGACCAAGTAGGCTTCTCCCCAGGATGCAGGGCTTGTTCAGCACCCAAAAGACCATAAACATAATCAAATACATCAACAGATATAAAGACAAAACCACATGATTATATAATTAGACACAGAATAAGCTTTTGATAAAATCTAGCACCCCCACTTGATAAAAACTCTCGAACATCTAGGCATAGTTGGGAGATACCTAAAAATAGTAAGAGTCATCTACAAGAAACCGACATCCAACATACTGCTAAAAAGACAGAAATTGGAACCATTTCCCCTGAAAACTGGAACAAGACAAGGATGCCCACTCTCACCCTTCCTGTTCAACATAGTATTAGAAGTCCTAACTACAGCAGACAGACAAGAGAAGGAAATCAGGGGTATCCAAATAGGAAAAGAGGAAATTAGGTTATCCCTCTTTGCAGACCACATGATTCTATACCTCAAAAACCTAAGAGAACCTGTCAAAAACCTGCTTACACTGATAAAGGACTTTGGCAAATTCTCGGGTATACAATAAATGTTCAAAAGACAGTTGCATTCCTATACACCAACAATAAACAAACAGAAACCAAAATAAAGAGCACAATCCCATTCACAATAGCCACAAAAAAATAATACCTTGGCATCTTTCTAACTAGAGAAGTGAAAGACCTTTACAATGAAAACTACAAAACACTGTTCAAATAAATCAAAGATGACATAAACAAATGGAAAAATAGCCCATGCTCATGGATTGGAAGAATCAACATTGTTAAGATATCCATCCTACCCAAGGCAATCTACAGATTTAACACAATACCCATTAAATTACCAACAGCATTTTTCTCAGACCTGGAAACGACAATACAGGAATTCATATGGAAACATAAATGACCACGAATAGCCAAAACAATCATCAGGAAAAAAAAAAAAAAAAAGGGAGAGGTATTGCACTCCCAGACTTTAAACTTTATTATAAAGCTACAATAATCAAAACAGCCTGGTATTGGTACAAGAACAGGCATATAGATCAATGGAACAGGATAGAGATTCCAGAAGCAAAACCTCAATTTCTCAACCAACTCATCTTCGACAAAGCCTCCACCACCAATGACTGGGGAGAGGAGAATCTATTCAGTAAATGGTGCTGGGAAAACTGGCTGAGCACATGCAGAAGATTAAAACCAGACCCCCTACCTATCCCCATACACAAAAATCAACTCTAAATTAATCAAAGACCTAAATGTAAAACCTCAAGCTATAAGAACCTTAGAAAATGCAGAAGACACCCTTATGGAAATTGGAACTGGCAACCAATTCCTGATCAAAGCCCCAAGTGCCCATGCCATAAGAGATAAGATAGACAATTGAGACCTCATCAAACTGACAAGCTTCTGCAAAGCCAAAGAAACCATCAAGAGAGCGGGGAGACAGGCCACAGTCTGGGAAAAAATATTTGCCAACTGTATATATGACAGAGGCCTGACATCTAGGATCAACAAGGAACTCAGATGCACTGGAAAGAAAAAAACAAAACAGCCCATTACAAAGTGGGCAAAATATATTAATAGACACTTCTTACAAGAAGACCAACGAGCAGCCAACAAATACATGAAAAAATGCTCAGCCTCACTAATCATCAAGGAAATGCAAATGAAAACCACACCGAGATACTACCTAACTCCAGTCAGGGTGGCTATCATCAATAACTCAAAAATCAACAGATGCTGAAGAGGATGTAGAGAAAAGGGAATACTTCTACACTATTGATGGGAGTGTAAACTAGTATAACCTCTGTGGAAGACAGTCTGGCAATTCCTGAAAGATCTAAAAATCAACCTCCCATGTGACTCAGCAATGCCCCTGCTGGAAATATACCTGGAGGAACTCAAGTCACTCTATGAAGAAGATACCTGCCCACACATGTTTATTACAGCATTATTTATAATAGCAAAAACACGGAATCAACCGTGCTGCCCATCAAAAGAGGACTGGATTTTTTTTAAAGTGGTGT
>CAUYQG010072826.1:0-25973 GCA_963574415.1 Tarsius wallacei | reverse complement strand
TGTAGCATGCATATACATGGTAGGCATGTGTGTGATGTGTGCCTGTGTGTATAGTATGTATCCATGTGTTTGAGTGGTATGTGTGAATGGTATGTGTGGTATGTATGTGCATGATATATGTCTGTATGTTGTGTGTATGTGCGAGTGGTGTGTGTGCTTTGTGTGCAATGTGTGTCTGTGTGTATGGTGTATGTCTGTGTTGCATATAGCACATATATAAGGGACACGTATGTCTGTGGTGTGTATATGTGTGATATATGCATCTGTGTGTGGTGTGTCTGTGATATGGGTCTGTGTGTGGTATGTGTGACACGTATGTGTGTGATATGTGTGACACGTGTGTGATATGCGCATCTATGAGTGGTGTGTGTCTGTGGTACATGTGGTATGTACATATATGTGTACTCTGTGTGCATGTGGGGTGTGGTATGTATATGTGTGGTATATATTTGTGTGGTGGATGCATCTGTGTGAGAGGTATGTGTCAGTGGTGTGGTATGTGTCTGTGGTGTGCGGAGGCACATGTGTGTGAGAAGAAGATGGGGGACGGCAAACTTACAGATCGAACAACTTCGCTGATGAGGATGACAGGGGTCCTCCTAGCTGAACTAGACGGCAGGATCCAGCGACTATACAACTCCAGCAAAAACTGCGAACAGGAGTGGATGTCAACTCCAGCCCGGTGTTTCCTATAAAATATACGAGATGGGTACTTTCCCCGCACACAAGGTGAGAGATTCATTTCAAGATATGCTCTCAACAAATCGAACAACTTAAGTGAAATCTCAAATTTCTATAAAAAACGAAAAGGCCAATGAAAAACCTGGAGTTGATTGGAGATGTGGGCGGTGATGAAGGTGCAGGCATGTCAGCCTCTTCCTCCTCCTCCTCATCCCACTCTTCTTCCCTCAGGGGTGTGATGTTGTTCCCCAGCCACACAGAGTGTATAGACACCTGCCAAAGAAACAGGACACTGGTTCAATGCTTGGGCAAAAGTACCAGGCTCCTTGTGAGCAGGTGCGGTTGGAGCACGGAACTAAGCACACCCACTGTCAGACCAGCCAGGGGTTGCTCAGACCCACCAGGTTACGAACAGAGGAGCCCATGGAGCAGGTGGGCAGGGGGCTAGTTTGCTGTTGGAAAGCTCCAACCTCAGGCTAAAGACCTGAAAGAAGGGTAGTCAGTCCCAGATGCAGCTGAGGAGGGGAAAGTGTTAAACCCCATTTGTCTGAATTACTTGTTTACAAAAGCCCCCTAGAATGTAAAAGGTGATGCACTGATTCTGGAGATGGTGGAGTGGGAAGGATGAGGGGCCCAGTAGGAGAGAGAGACGGTGGCTGGTAGAGGCAATTACCCCATCCCTTTGGAGGGTGCCCAGCTCTGGGTGAGCCAGAGTTCTCTTATGCTTCTGTAACTCACACCCCAGATCAGACAGCTACTGCACTCTCAGCACACCTCATGTGTCCTCCCTTCTACCTGGTTTTCTGGGAATCCTGTAACACGTAGTACAGCGGTCATGGGCCATATGTCCACAAGAAGCTATTCTCTGTCATCAGTGACACTAGCCCTGACTCCCACTCTCGGCACCAATAACCATTTCTCCCTTCGATCAGGCATCCAGCAGTTAGTGGGCAGTGGGGAAGCAGCAGACTGAGTCTGCAAAAGCAATTCTCAAGCAGAAAAATAGTGGCCCCTGCACTCCCCACACCCAGCCCCCATTCTTACTCCCACCCCTTCCCCAAAAGCGAGTAGTGGCTCAGTTCAGTGGCATTCAGGGGCTGAGTATCCCAGATGGGGCCGGGGTGGAATTGTCTCAGCCTCAGTGTAATCCCACTACATTTGGTTTGTGGATGGGTAGGCATGAAATCAACATTGAAAGAAGTAGGCAAATGCAACACAGCCAGAGAGAAACAGCAGGAGCACAGACCAGTATCAGTGGATTCCAGGACAAAGCCTTGCTTACCCAGCGAGCCCCAGACCTCTCACTCACACACAGTCTGCCCTTCAGAAACACACTTCCACAAAACATACAGCACATCCTAATGTTCACTTTCATTTATCTTGGGGCAGAAACAGCTCTACAAAGGTGAAAGAACAAAAGAATTTGTGGCTTCTTTTCCAACAAAGTCTAGAAAAACACAAGCTGGTGAAGCAGCTCCCTGCTTCCTGCCCATTGAAGCCAGCACAGAAAGGGACCAGAAGGATGCCGTGTAGGCACAGAGCAGGGGACAGGGAGGGCAGCGTGATGTCCTGAGGGCTCTGCTGCTAGGGCTGCGGGCCAGAGCTCAGAAGAGGAAACATCAAGAACAAGTGCTTGCAAATGCTGTTCTGATCACTTTCTTCTGAAACAAAAGCTAAAGCAAGAACTGTCCCGCACAATTGCTTTATAAATGAACCAGCAGCACTGTGAGAGGAAGGCAAAGCAGGTGGCCAGCTCAGCCCAGCTCTCCTCTGCAGCTCCATGGCATGTGCCATTGTGTGCACGATGCCCCTGTTTTTCCCATCAGGAAATTGAAACACAGAACAACTTGACCCACCCAGGAAGTGGTAGAGCCATCCATCTGCACACACAAAGCAATGCCACAGCTCTCCCCTCTGAGCTGGTGCCTGGGACATGCATGCCCAAACCTGTAGTCATTAGGGCGGGGTCCTTTGCAGGGTGTCCACTTCAACCCGAGCATCTCAGCTGACTGTGCTCTATGTCCTCACCCCCCTGTCTTTTAGTGTCTCCTGGGTCTTACCTAAGTCTAACTCAGACCCTCTCATTGTCTTTCATACACATCTCTATTATTATACACGTTAATATTTTAAAACCTTTCTGGAATAAAGAACATAAATAAAAACAAGAACAAAATTTACTGTCATTTAAAAGATGCATTTAAATTTTCTCCTGGATGTTTTAAGTAGCCAGAGTCCGAGGACAGAGGCCAAGAATAGGGCAGGAGCTGCGAGACTGACCTGGCCAAGCTTGTAGCTCATGTTCCCTAGCTCTCGCTCGGGGTTGATCTGCAGCAGCAGCTTCTCATGGCTGATGAGGGCGCCTGTGGAGAACAACATGGTGAGTGCTGCTCTGCACACACCTGCGAGTGCGCAGGCCCACCCAGTACCAGCCCAGCAGGTACTCATCCCTGAGGTGCTTGCCCCTGGCAGGACAGCCCAGATGTTCAGGCACACCCAGCAGAATATGGTGCAGGATACCTCCTTCACACCCTCTTTCATGTCCCAGGCCCTCCTCACTTCCTTCTGCTGGACCCCTCCCAATTCCTGAGTACCAGCCCCCAGCTGAATGCCCCTAATTAACCCCCCACCAGACTCGGCATCAATCTGCTCTCTCCCAAGGGCCTCCCCATCCCCCTTCCCTGGAAGCACTTGCTCCCCTCAGAGCTCCAGGAGTCAGCTGTCTGTACCACCCTCATGCCCCTGTCTTCTGCCTCTATGACAGGCCATTTCTCAACCATCCTAGTGGCCCATAAGTTCTTTGAGGGCTGGATCCATAGCACTCCGAGTTCACATTTCAATGCTCTAATAAAAGTTTGGGGGTGTGTAACATACTGCAATTCCATATAGAAACTTTTCCAAGTAAAGCCCTTAAGGTGCTTAAACTCCTAAAAACCTAGAGAATATCAAAAACTCTATGTTAAGGTACTGTTAGTTCAACCAAAAAAAGTGTATTTTAAAAAACCACACATATTCACCACAAAATTCCCTTCTTTTAACCCAGGGTGACAAACTCCAGTGCCTGTCATAGGACAGGTTCACAACCTGAAGGCCCGGGTGGAGTGTGGGCAACTGACAGCACAGTACACAGGGCCCAGGGAAGGAAGAGGGGTGGGCAGTGGAGAGTTCAGGCCCAGATGTGCCCCAGCCTCACAGGGCTGTTAGAGAAGGCAGGCATGCTCCTGCCATATCGTATTTCTTCTAAGAAGTTGAGATTCAAAGCCAGGTGCAGTGGCTCAAGCCTGGGCAACATGGTGAGAGGATTGCCTGAGCCCGTGGGTTTGAGACCAGCCTGGGCAACATGGTGAGACTTCATCTCTACAATAATTCAGAAAATTAGCCAGGCATGGTAGTGTGTGCCTATAGTTCTGGCTACTTGGAAGGTTGAAGCAGAAGGATCACCGGACCCCAGCAGGTCGACGCTGGAGTGGCTGTGAGCTACTCTCCAGCCTGGGCAAATGGAGTGAGACGGCAACTCAAAAAAAAAAAGAAGTTGAGATTCAGACTGTTTAGGTGAACTCTGTTATTTTTTTAACATGAGTGACTAATCTGGCTTTTAAATCTCGTGCGGGCTGCCAGTCTTTCAGTCTCAGGTCTCTTTTGCTTCCTACAACTTGACTGGCAAGAGACAATGCTTCTAGTTTATCTCTAGACTTTATTTCCTCGAGGCTGTAAAGCCTCCCTTGTCCTGAATGAGACTCCTGATTATGAATGAGGGCAGCATTTAGCACCACAGCCTCCAACTCAAGCCACACTCAGGCCTTCCTGCGTCACCAGTGTGGTGAACATGCCAGCCACGTTCTCCCTCTAGTCCAAGTCCGACAACCTCCTTTCCCCCAGGTACCTGTGGTAGCTGGAGACAGGGAAGGGACAGGATCCCACGTCTGGTACGAATGATGGGTGGCGACATTGTCTCTCTTTGAAACCATTGCTTGAATCTCCTGCTCTACAATCCCTCTGATGACGCTCAACTTCCTCCCAAATCTAAAATTCAGAACAAAGGCAAACAATATTTTGCTTCCTTCAAAGTCTTACAGATGAAAACACCGGAACTTTCCCTCTGCTTTGCCTAAGGGAACCTGGCACAACACGAAAACTCACTTTACAAGTGAGTTTCTCTACACGAACCCTTAGATGTCTATGAGCTGGCTCTATTGCTCTGCTACAGTCCGCCCCCAACACTCAGTGACCATCCCCTCCCCCACGACCATCGGTTCATGTCACATTTTCAGCCATCACTGGCAGGAGATCACCCCTGGGTTTGTACCTCCTGTGCAAGGCCACATGTCCAGCATGCTTGCTTTCAATTCTAGCAACAAAGGGCCTGGGTGAAGCTGCTGGTCATCTGAGGAGGGCCCTCACTGTCCCTAGCACTGGCTGTGCCTTGGATACACGCAGGAACTCAGGCAAACCTGGTGTCGAGAGCTTTCAGAGGCTTGTTCCGGGGCTGCTGCTCCAAGCAGCTCACAGCTGGGTTGCCAGCCACAGGCACGGTCATTGCGCTGAGCACCAGGGAGGTGATGGCCTGCACGGCCAGGACATTGATTTGGGTCCTTTCCGTGTCTTCCTGTAAGGACAACCCACACATCAACACCACAAGCAGCAAGATACAACAACCAATTCTGCCTCCATTTGCACGCAGAACCCCAGGCCACATGGCCTAGCAGGCAGGAAGAAGAGACCTGAGTGCTACGAAGGGACTTTTGTCAGCCTAAGTTCACCAGAGTACAGGGAGCACCTCTGCACATCTGGGCCTAGAAATAAATTTGATGGAAAATGTCTACTTTTCAAAGCAAGGACTCCTATGGGCATAAAACTCCAAATATAAATTACTTTTTAAGAACTTATCCTTAAGTTTCCTCATTAATTTCAGAAGAATTGCATATGACAACCTGTTAGCCTCAGAGATCAATTTAATGACAATCTTGGTGATTTGTGACATCTGTCTATCCTTTGAATTATTTCTGCTGTTCACATCACACCTTCTATGAGAATCAAGGACTCGCATCCCTTGATTTTCCACACCTCAGGCTTTGCTTCACCAGAGCACAGTTGTTATGAATACGTTAACTTCATGTACTTTAGCACTTCAAGAAGCCTAAGATCTTTGCAAAACATTAAAAAGTGAAACCATGTACTACACATGGCCTTTGTAAAGTGTCTTTCATTTTAATTCAACCCACATTCCTACGAATATTGGTAAATAAACATAACTCAAAGACATTTTCAAGAAAGGGCACAATCTTACTGATCTTAACTTCCGGGCACCAGCCATTCAGACCCAAGCCCTGTGGGGAGCTGCCCTGATCTTGGACATCAGGTAAGCCCAATCTGGTTACTCTTCTAAAAGTAAGAGAGGCAACATCAACTTTCTGCTTTCCTTTTGCCCACCACCTATGAGTCTATGAGCTGCCATAACTGCCCATGTGCCAGGCAACATAGTCAGTCACACGGCCTTACTTCTGGTGGGCTCTCTTCTTGCTCCATCACAAGGGGCTGAGTCACCAGGACGCCAAGAAGGGTGGCCCAAGTTTCTTCAAACTGGGTGCGACTGGTCCACCCTAGAAATGCAGTGTTATGTTAGATAGTTTCACCACTTTTCAAGTCTGTGGGAGAGTGCTGCCACTACACCAACACAGTGCTATCTCTGGAACAGGCACAGCGCCAGAGACACCCCACACGGTCACCCATTTAGTCCTCACAGCAGTTCCATGATGTGACGTATCTGATTCTCTCCATTTTATCAACAGGAAAACTGACGCACATGGAAGCCAGCCTCACTTTGAGCCATATGACAGGCAGGCAGCACAGGCTGAGTTCAGCCCAGGCAGCCTGGCTGACCCCCAGCTGTGCAGACACAATGATAGTGCAGGGTTGCTCACAAAGGCAACTTTTGAAGGGGGCCAGAGCCACTTCTACCCCACTTGCCTGATGGACTGAAAGTCTTTCCTAAAGTCTAGCCCCAAGTCTGTGTTGCTGGCTGCACAACTCTGTGAATAAAACTAAGGCCCTCCAAGCTGTCCACTTTGAGTGAGTGAATTCTACCTTGATAAAGCTGCTAAAAATTAAAAAGTCAAAGCAATGTTTTATCTGACCCTGTCTAGGAGAATAGATAAAAAAAAGAATGTACCTAGCTAGGAACAATGTTCAGTGAAAGCATGTCTAATAGACCCCTGCTTCTCAAGTAGCATCATCAACGAGCTACATTCAAGTGGTATTCAATGAACAAGTGCTCCTGGGGCCTGCGCTTAATGTCCCCATTACAACCCACTGAGGTGGCGGCAATACCACCCATGCATAAGGCCAGAGTGACAGGATGGGGTGCTGAGGATGGGAAAATGAAAACACTGGATATCAGGGTCTCTCTGGTAAACCAAATATAGAAAGAAAGAGAAAAGAGACTAATTTAGATAAAGACAGATATAGATACAGGCAGATATGACAATGTACATAAGGAAGAAAGAAAAAATTGGGCAAGAGCAAAGTTAAATATCAGGACACAATTGCAGAACTGTCTTGGTTCATACAAGTCCCAAGACAATTCTTGGAAATTCAAGGATGGGGATAGTTAAATAAGAAAAGAAGCTAGTATTAGGCAAGGGGAAAGACCAGGAGGCTGCCTGACAGCCATCTTCAAGGTGAGAAAAGAAGAAAAGCTCCTTGAGGGAGTTGGCTTTAGATTTCTGCTCAGATTTCTTCTTGGACAGAGTACTCAACTGCCTTGTCGACTAAAGGGGAAAGTAGAGGAAATTAGGTGTCTGCTGCCAGAATCTTCTGAAAGAAAAAGAAGCACAAAACCTACAGAAGCCCGGGGACTGAAGAGTGGACCCAACGGCAGAGTCAGGGTGCCTGAGAGAACCTTCCAGAAAACAGCACAGCGGGGCATAGCTACTGGGAATTCACTGATGACAACCTCACCAGATCACATATCCAGTCACAAAATAGAGGCAAAAAGGGACAACTTATTTGTTCTTCAGAAGCAAAGACCAAATTCTGATAGGAAAACTACTAATGCTACCATTTACTGAGGTACTACAGTGCTAGGTGTATCTCTTTTTAATTTCTAAATCTGCAGCAATTCTATAAAGTTGGCGTGATCCCTTCACAGTCAGGAATGACAAAACTGAGGGTCCGAGAGGTTAGAATGGCCTGCCCCACAGCTAAAAGAGTTTGCAGCAGAGCCTGGCCATCTGAGCCGCAAGCCTATTCTCTCCCAACACTACCAGCCTGGCTCCAAGGGAAAGCGAGTTCCAAGAGACCGGATCTACTACCTGCCCCAGTCTGCTTGCTCCACACATGAGAAAATGGCACCAGTGAGACACACTAGTGGACACGAGAAAAAACTGTAAGACGATCACTGCTACTGTTTAGCTTAGGTGAAAAATATTATGACAGAATTTGGCTTCATGTTAGCATCTACACATGTACCTCTCCTGGCTTCAAACAAGCCTATAAAAACCCAGGATTAAACTTACACTTACACAGGAACTTGGATCTAATTTCTCAGTGTAATAAGGATTTTTGTATGCGCTGCAGTATGTATTTACATAGGTTTATAACATTATCCTGCTCTAAATCTCTTTTAGAATCAAATGAAGAGGCCCCAGTACTGAAACTTGGGCTTTCCTCATGGTAGATATTTGACAATGTCTAGTGACCATGAAGGTGGGAGCGAGAGTACCTAGGGTGTTGATGCGGTAGATGAACTCCTTGAAGACCTCCTTTTCCTGGAGGAACTCAACGGGAATCTCTGGGAACACCGTGCCAAATTCCCCTCCCAGCTTGGGTGACCATCCAAGTTTCCAAACCTGAGAAAGTGAAAAAGTAATAATCTTACCATCTGAGCCAGGACAACCACACCGAGGAAGCCACAAAATCCATTTCCCTCCACCAGGTCTCTCTCCAGAGCAGCTGCCTCCTCACGCCTCCCCCAGCCTTCCAGGAGCCAGCATAGCCCCTTCCTAGAAAATCGCTACAGCACCTTCGCCCGAGGACCTCCTTCTCCCTCAAGTGTACCTTCTACATCTGCTCTGCCCTCCCGCTCCCTAAACCTGGCCCACCTTTTCCTGGCTGGTTAGGTTCTTCATGAGAGACGCTGAGAGAGCCAGGCACGAGCTTTAGACAGGACCCCTCGCCCACAGACAACAGATGGCATATTAGAACAAAGGCAAGAGCTAAATGGGGTTCAGCCCCGTGTGAAAATGTTTATTGTCAAGCAGGCAAGAGAAAGAACCATACTGCCCATCCTGTAAACTCTGTAAAGTCTGGTTCTGTCTACGAAATGCTCAAACACCGTGCACAGAAGGATACTGAGGCAGACCCAATGCTATTCCAGGAGCAGGATCCACTGACTGTCCTGCTAGCTCTGCTGACAGTCCTCCAGCGAGGTGACAGAGGACCCAACAGAACCCCAGGCCGAGAGCCTCACTCAGGGTTCCCACAGCCCATTAGTGCATGGGCAGAAGGGCCCTATGACAACAGTCAGCAAACCTCTCACCTCACCACAGGAGCTGTTACATTCCCCACAAAACCCTCTGGTGCACAACCAGAGGGAGGCTCTGAAGTGCTGCCATAACAGCCTTTCAGAATCAGGGCACTCCCCAGTGTGAATAAACAGCTTGCTGGAAGAATCTTATCTACAGAATGCAGCCTACGCTGGGGTATCTCCAAGTGTAGTCCAGACAGCGTGAACTCTAAATTGTGCCTTCCTGCATGGTCTCCCTAGCCCCACCAAGGGAGCAGTTACTGCTTCAGAATCAGATGCTGGTGAACCCAGGATGATGCCTCGTGTGCACAGAATGGGGCTGAGAGCAAGCCCTGCATAATGGCCTGCTTCTCCAGTATCTTCTGCTTTCGTCCTAGAACCTCTACAACTCCCTGTTGTGCAACTGCCTCCAGTGTCACCAGGCCACTGGGCTCTTCCTTAGAAGGAGACTTTCATCTAGAATATCTTCCTCCCCCACAGCAAAACCCTCTTAGCCCCTCAGGACTGAAAAAATCCTCCATCCTTGGTGCAAGCTTCCCCAGAATCAGACACACACACACACACACACACACACACGCACACACTCATGTGGGTGCACACAGGCACACAGAGGCTGTGCCCCAGCAGCAGGCACATGCCCTTGCCAGGCAGACACAAGCCCGTTCCTTCAGGACCTGGCTCTCTGTCCTGGCTGACCGACACCTCCTGACTCCTGCTCTGTCATGGGACAATCCTTCTTTCCCACCTGAGAACATTGTTGTTGGTAAGGAAACATCCCCATCACTTTACTTCAGCAGGCTTTGAGGGGAACAGTGCAATTTCACTGAGAAGAGAGGTCAGTCCACCCTCCACCAACCCTCACTCTTCTCAAGCTAAGCTCTCTCTATTATCTGAAACAGGAGTCCTGATCAGTAATATTTATTTTAAACTGATTCCGAAGACAATTTCAAAAGAGAAATTGTAAAAGTGATTGTGCCAAAGTGCATGAAGAATCACCAAAAGTGATTCTTTAAAAGAAAAATACTCACTTGAGGGGGTACAATTTCTGGCCTATTAGACAAAAGAGTCTAATTACTTTAGAATCACATTCAATATTAATCTCTCGGTGAGAGATAAAATCTTATTTAGTGATGTAATGCCTTATCCCATTTTAGAAAGCCTAGTTATTTCTGCTACCATAACATGCTATGGCTGAAGAAACCAGACAGGTGCCAGAACCACAGCAAGGAAGTGTCTGGGCAGTCAGATTCCATCTTATCCTCTGGAGAGTGCCCAGTGTGCCTCATCTTACCTTGGTCTTCTAAAGAGGAAGGGCCAGACTCACCAGGGGGGGCACCCGTGTATAGCTGTTGACCAGGGGCAGGCGGGCCAGGCTGATGATGATGTTCTTGAGCACTGCTGTGAGAAACGCTGGCATGCTGTTGTTCTTTTTATGACCCAGTGCCAACACTGACTGCAGAGACTCCACCATTTCTGCCACCATCTCGCAGGATTCAGTGATATACTTAGGATCTAAACAAGCAACCATGGTTAAAAGAGGACTTTTTGTCAAACACACTCTGCTTGCCCCGTGTAGAAAGGCACAACCTACAACCAGTACCTCAAGGTAGAAATGTGGAATCCACCTAGACTTTGAGTTGATCACTGAAGGCCTGCAGATTTTATCTTCTTTATATCTACCTAGACCATGCAACTCTCTCCACTTCTGCTGGGATAGCTGGAATGATCTTGAGCCCGAGCTCTAGTTTTGGTCCCCAGCCCCCTTGCTCACCCTCTGCAATACAGTTGACTAGACTGTAACATCTAGAAGCAATCCTGCGGCTCCCCAGCCTTGGACTTCCTTCAGGATGCCTCCCCTGCTCTTTGACTTTCTCTGGTTTTCAGGACCTTGTGCTTGTCCCTGAGCTAGTAGGCAAAGAGCCATGCTGCCATCTCTGGTCCACTGTCTCCCCTAGACTGAGGTGCTCGATGGGTTATGGGCAGGGTTCTGAGGGAAACTGGAAGCAGAATGTTGTAGAAAACTCCATTCCCTTGGTCAGAACCACAACATAGGCTGGTCAGTGTCTGGAAGGCAGGGACTGGTCCTTTTTCACTGAGTCTGGCATATTGTATGTACTAAACATTATTTGTTGAGTTAATAAATGTGATAATTACTCCTAGTCTACGAGTTTTAATAGTTTAGGCAATTTCCTAGTATAGACAGGTAAGAATTACCTCTCTAAGGAATTAACCTCAAGTTAAGAGAAATGAGGTTGGCTTTAATAATATTTACTGGACAACTTTCAAGAAGTGTCATCCCATCAAGGTGATTAAAAAAAACAAACCAAGTTTCTTCCTCTGGCCAGGGCTGAATGAAGTAGCCTAACAAGGCCCCTGAGGAATAAGCATAATCGTCTCAACTCAAACTAAGTGCACTCCTGTCAGCAGGCCTGCCACTCTGACTCTAACCTTTCAAATGTCTCAACTATTTTAGAGAAACAGATATTCAAATTCTAATGGAAGTTATGGTAACATGTGTTGAACACTTACACTAAGACTGGCATTCATTCCAGGCACTTGTCATGGATTAACCAACTTACTGCTCATATACCAACCCTAATGGTTAGTGCTATTCTCATCCTCACAGCAGAAGCAGCCTGAGCTGCCACTCAGCTAGAAAACAGCACAGCAGGAAGGTACATGTTTGCGCATTCCTCAGGGAACAACAAGAAATCATGAATTCACAAACTAAAAGCTGGAGGAACTGCAAAGGTGTGAGATACAAATTCAGAGAAGATCTTAGCTGTATATTGAAATGCCATTGATTCTGGGACACTCTGCAACTACAAAACCTTGAACAGGGAAATAGGAAAAAAAATACTAAGACTAAAGACAGGAAAACTCCATCCATAACTAGGGCTGCACAAAAGCTGGCAAAAAAGCCCCAAAGCATTGACGCACTTATGATTAAAAAGGCATGTTTCCTGAGCCACGGAGCATGGATAAGATGCCTGGTGTACCAAGTAAGAGTGCTGCATAAAAAGCACAGACAGACCACCAGGTGAGGCACCATTATCTTTATGGGATAGATAAAGGGGACATTGCCAGCCAGCTAGATGCCAGGGAAAAGAACTAAAGTGAGCTCAGTAGCCTGGAGGCCCCTGTGAGAATAAGGAGTCACTTGGCCAAGGTTTTCCACCAACCAGTACTGCCACCATTTCACTAGTAAAATACTACTCTGGAATTGGGAGGAAAGTACGTGAAAAGCTGTAGTATGTGTTTAAGTCTAGAACTGGTTTAAATAGCTGGGATTTGGATTTTTTCAGTGGAAGAAGCATGAATTTTGTTAAAATCCAGCAAAAGAGATGACTGAAACAGATAACTCAGGTTACCAAATACTCATGTGGACATTCCCAATAACACTGAATTCCTAAGTATTTCTATTTATTCATTCATCACTCAAAAAACATTTGTTGATTGCTTACGACAAGTCAAGCACTGATTTCTGAGAACACAAAAAAGACAAACTTGTTCCCTGCCCTCAGTGAGCTCAGAGAAACTGCCATTAGTTAGAAAGTGGTGGGTGGAGGGGGCCCCCCAGAGGAAGGTGCAGCCCAGCCTGTCTGTGGGAAGGATACATATCAGGAGGGCTCCCCGCAGCATGACACTCCAGCTGGTTTGCGGAGTCAGATAGCCAGCATCACGGGGCTGGGAGTTCAAGGAATGGAAAGAGCATTGCAAAGCAATGGGCTAGAGTCTCCCTGAAATTTGGGGTTGAACAATAGCCGAGAAAGAATAAGTGTGCACCACTTTACAAGTGCAAAAGATTTTTAAACCCCCAAAGAAACACAGATAAGAAAAAAATAAGTCCTGACACTCACTCTGTGTGCTTGAATCTACTTCCTCATCCTCTCTGATGGCCTTTGGAACATTCACCCTTCTTTCTGGGCTAAGAAGTTGCTCTCCAGGCTGCACTGCAACTAAAATTGCAAAGGAACAAACAGAATAATTTCCAAACACTCTTATCAGTCCTTTTTTATTCAATATTTTACATTTCTATAGCCTCATAAAATTCAAAGGGATAGACTATGTCTAGACTTCCTAGAACAATTTTAGACAAATAGACAATACCAGACAATACTAGACTTAGGTACCAATCTCTTGGTAAATGATAAATGTACACTCAGATTTCTAAGTCCCTCTATTGTCTCCTGTTTGCCATGTCTAACCCTGAAGGTTTTCATCAGATAGTTCACGATTTCATTACTGCTAAAAGCATTACTATAACCCACAAGAAATCTGTCTTTTAAAAATTAATCCCTGGATCTTCGTTTTCAAGCTGAGTACAAATGCACAGATGAAAACAATTATGAAACATCAAAATACCACTCTATAATATTTAATTTAAATATACAAAACTTCAAAAGGCCCTCTAACATGTAAACTATAGTGTCCAATTTTTAAAAAATTTTTGACTAAAGACCCTTGTTGAGAATTCTGTTCCTTGAAAAGAATAAGTCACTTATTTTACAATATTTTCATATTCAATGCAGTATAGAAACAAGCATTTTGACTCTAACAGAAAACAAGTAACACTTTGAATGTAATCTTATTAATCTATCATCATTTAGGACTAAATACATGAAACAATAAACTAGACAAAGATCAAAGGGACATAACTTTCAGAAGTATTTTTTATGAAAGCTAGAACTCCAAAATCTAAACAAAATGGCTAGAAAGCAAATTCAAGTTAAATTCTAGTGTGAACCCCAAGATACTGGATTAAGAAATGGGACTTGGCCCTTCTTAAGGCAAGGTCCATATTTTATCCACCTCTTCACCCCCAATTCCTAACTTAGGACCTGGCAAATAAGTGAAACAAAATAAAAATGTTTATAAATTAGATTTGTTTCTGTTTACTGGTTCAACTGATCAAGGATAAGAAACCCGTTCATGGACCTGGACTTACTGGCTTCCAGAATGAAGTGCACACAGTGGATGAGGGAACAGGCATGGGTCACGAACTCTGTGGAGGAGACCACACTCCAGAGGCCAGGCAGCTGCAGGGCCAGGCAGCAGCAGTCCAGTCCTGCCTGGAGATCCAGACTCAATGGGATCTGTTCGTGAATCAGATGCCACGACAGGGCCTAAGAGGGAAAAAGAGGGAAATACCATGTTCCAGAATGCCTACTCACATACTTTCCGTCTTGGGGCCTTTAGAGAAGTGGTGCAATTCACAGCTACGATGGAACTGTCCAAAGCACTAAGGAGTCAGCAGGTCCAGATGATCTTGCCCTTCCAGAAGGATGACTCTGACCTAGCTGTCATCCCAGGGTCCCTTACATTCAATTCTGACCCATGTACTCCCCAAAGTTCCAGTCCCTGCTCTGCCAGAATGCCCACACTACTCCAACAGCCTTTTTCTCCTTCAGCAAAGCAGGCTCCTCTAAAACCTTTCCTGGGCTACATGGCCACTAGGCCAGAGGCTCTTCCTCAGGACTCCCACAGCACCGGGGCTTGCCTCTGTCATATCACTGAGGTTGAATTTGAGACCATGAGTTCTAAGGATGGCAGACTTAGGTTCAAATACCAGATTGGCTACTTCCTAGCTGAGTGAAACTGGGCAAGTCACTGAATCTCTCTAAGCCTTGCTTTCCTCATCTGTAAAGTAGGAATAACAGAGCACATCTCATAGGGTACTGTGAGAATCAAATAATATGAATAATATGTAGGCTGGGCACAGTAGTGTGTGCCAGTAATCCCAGCACTTTGAGAGTCCCAGACAGGAGAATCCCTTGAGTCCAGGAACTTGAGCTTACAGTATACCGTGATTATGCCACTGAACCCCAACCTGGATGACAGAGCAAGACTCTGCCTCTAAAAATAAAAAATAGAAAAAGACAATGCATGTCAAGTACTCATCCTACACCCAGCAGTTACACAATATAACCAGCAGCAATCACCTTGTACTGTACTCACACATTTGCTTTCCCATCTTCTCCACTAACCTGAAACCTGAAGGACAGGGATCACAGGCTATCTGAGCAGATCTGGTTCAGAGTGAGTGCTTACTCATCATTTCATGAGCAACTGCACAGACACCCTTTGAGCACTCCCTTTCTGAGGTGTGGAGTGGGTGCAGAACCTGTGCTGGGTCAGCCTGTGTCCTCGCTGAGGATGGGCAGCATAGAGCTGGCTCTTGAGGATATAGGCCAGACTGTATTTTCCAGAAGTCACATGGAAAGGCAATGTACCCACAATGTGTACATAATTTGGGGGCGAATTATAAGCACCAACACAAACCAAGTGTTCAATGACCCCATGGCTGAAATGTTCAGGTAAATTTAAAACATAAAACCCTTCCCAGAGGATTATTTTTCAAGTCTCTAAAGCTAGGAAGCACATTACATCTGTAAGTGGGGATAAAAAGAAAGTCCCTGTGAGGGGCTGATGAGGCAAGGTGTGAGAGTACTCAGTAAGGATGGGCACAATAACTTGACAACAATAAGACTTACTGCCAGGCAAGACAGAAGAGTGAGTACCAGTCAGACGGAGCTCTTGTTCTGTAAAATGTTTTACTCTCTCCAGTACTAGTCTCATGTCCCCTTCCCACAGAAACACTGAGTTCCTGTGCTGCCTCTTACCTCAAGGGTCAATACCACAAACTTGACCATGTCCCTCTCCTTCTCAGGAGGAAGATGCAAGTGACTGGGCAGCTTGGAGATCACCACTAGGTACTGCGCCAGGGCCCGGGCCAGAGTGGTCAGAGACTGATACAGCACAGCATCTCCTGAAACAGAAGGTTTTCATAGGTGAGTATAACTGTGAGCACAGGTGCTTCACCCTTGAAGGCAGTCCAGCAATTCTTTGAGAATCTGACGAAAGCTCGAAACATCATTCCTGAGAAAAGCACATCTGCACACACACCCATGACTGCAGGTGATTCTGGGACTACATTTCCTCTGAGGTCTAGCCTAGCCTTCTTTAAGGGCTTAGAGCCCTGATTATGTCAATGACTATGTCAATGAATGGTCAAGCAGCAAACAGACACAAAGAGATTCAAAGCTGGGCACCCTGGTACTGCTCCTCGGTGACCTGTGTAAATGTTTTCAATGTATTAGATCAACAGCATTTATTGTATATTGCTTGTACTAGCTCTGCAATACTTTTTAAAAATAAGTTTTTATTTTAATTACCAAATAGGTCAATCAACTTGCTCCAGTAGGCCATTGGCTCTGCAGGCTGGCAGGACTGGAAGACGTGGTGGACGGCAGGGAGCTGCTGAACAATGCTGGTCACACGGGCCAGAATCACCCCACGGGCTGCTTCAAAAAGGGGACTTTTCTGGCCACCCGAAATTTCACTCATGCCTAGACTTAAGCATGGCACTAACAGACTTAGGTTGAACTCCTAAAATCAGAACATTAAAGGTTAAACAAACAACAACAAAGATTATAAGCTCAAACAAGAAAAACACAATAGAAGAAAGGATAATACAAATGTTTCTGAGATCATACAGATTAGAATACCATAAAGAATATTTTTTTAAGAATATGCTATTCTACATCAGTTATAAATATTTAAATAATTCAACTTAACACGTTCAGTAAAGCATATTTCTGGTCTTTTAACATTTTAACCCTATGTACTTGGATGTCCCCTCTGAGGAGATATTGTAAACCTAGCAAACCACTTGATGTCTCTTCTCAGGAAACATAAAGAGATTGCTGGTAATTATACAGGACAAACTTATGTGAACGCAAACTTTTCAAAAATGTACATTTCCTTGAAGTTTTCCATTCAAATTGCCCCCCAAAAGCAAATGAAGAGATGGAATATATACTGAGACATGATCAATCAGTTGAGAAGTGGTTTTCAGGAATCACAAAGTATGTCCTTCCATATCTTTGAACAACAGACTGGACAATAAATTACATATTATTAATGTGGGAGGAAGAAAACAAGACTGCACTGTCTGGGCAAATAAAAAAACACCAGATGAAAGACATCAAACAAATTACTATTGTACAATATGTATCAATGAACCTGCAATGCATGTCAGTGACTGCTTCACACATTACCACACGTTAGAAAAATATAAGATACAACATTTTGATTTTCTTCACTGTTCAAAATTCCATTATAAGCCAAATATCATTACAATAAAATAATTAGTTCCAATGCTATACTATTTAATGTGAAGTGATTCGTTTTTCACTATTTTGTAAAAATGTTACTGATAGGTAATCTGTATGATGTCCCTGAGGACAAAAGGTTAATGTTTTATGCTCTTCAATTTGTTTAAAATAGAAATTTTAGTATAACACAATTTTAATTTATAAGAAGAGAAAATCACAGCTGAAGTGCCATCTAAGAACTCAGTGACAAACCAAACATTCCTAAAGTTTGAAAAAAAATATTCAAAAGCAGGTGACAAAAGTCAAAGCAGCTGCTACGTACATGCCAAACTTTTTGTTAGAAAAATAGATTTCCTATGACAATTTGGGTTGTGCTTTGCCAACCTTTTTAAAAGCCATTTAAGGATTTTGGAAGGCCAATTTTTCAGGTAGAACATCAATCTTCGCTTAATGTTCAGAAAAGCATCATCAATGCCCAAACTTGAACCTTCCTGTTATAGCCAGAACCTTTAAATCTGTTAAAAGTCTAATTAGCACATTTTTAACCATGAAGTGGTTACTAAGCAAATTTATCATTCTGTAAATCAGCATTCACTGCATCGACTTTAATATAAACTGAATTCTTTCCCCTTTTGTTCAGTGTAGCTCTTCTTTTCTTTCCTTTTTTTTTTTTTTTTGAGTTGGAGTCTCACTCCATTGCCCAAGCTGGAGTGCTGTGGCACACTCACTGCCACCCCAGCATCAACCTGCTGGGCTCCGGTGATCCTTCCGCCTCAGCCTTCCTATCTTCTTTTCTTTAAAGGAGAATTTATTGAGAGGACAGAAAAGCTCCCACAGCAGAAGGGGACCTGAGAGGGTTGCCCAGCTCTGATTTTCAAAATAACCAACACTCAGTACTTCAGAACACACTATTCCAATGTCTCTCCCCTAAGTCTCCTTCTGGGAACACCTGTCCCCGCCTCCCTTCCCCACCACATTCATCTCCCCAGGGCCCCACTTCACTCCCTTTTGGCACAAGACAGGGAGATAAGGCACCGAGAGGTTTGGTCAGCTCCCGCCCAAGCAGTTTAGAGAAAGAAGCCCCACTAAGTCCATGGTTGCACCATATCCAAGGGCAGAAGAGAGGGATACTGACACTTTGCAACTCCTCTGGTCAGCTCTGCACAGGATGCCCTCTGACATCTGGGGATGGGCGGGAAAAAAACTTCACTGCATCTAGTCAGAGGATGGGGAGAGGGGACCTCACTGCATCCAGGGGCAGGGTCTACTTTACTATTAAAGATCAACTTCCAGAACACAATGAATGTGATTTAAATTATGCGCTATGACACTGTGATAAAGTTTACGACAAATATGTGGCCTCAGCGCTCATTTTGTGTTTGGCCACCTAGCTTAGATGACAAATTCCTGTTTTTGTTCCTTTGGTTGAGGCTAGATAGCTCTTACCCCAAACCATACACCCAACCTTGTAACCAGCTGGATTTCAAAATAACAGCTCCTTGTGGGAAAGGGTCTCCTGTCAATTTGTTTCAAATCTCACACTTGCTTTCTTTCAACTGCCCAATTGCTCCCCTGCCACTCATGTTTCCCACACTGGACACCAATAAAGCAAGTGCCCCAGGTCCATGCTTCATTCTTGCAAAGGCTCCCTAACTTTCATGTATGGGGCCCCCAGGCGTGTCATGTATCCGCCAAGACATGCAAATAATAAAAACTTTAAAAAAATTTTTTTTTAGAGACAGGATCTTCCTGCCACTCAGGCTGGGGTGTAGCAGTGTGATCATGGTTTACTGCAGCCTCAAACCCCTGTGCTAAAAGAGAACCTCCCGCCTCAGCCTCCCAAGTAATAAATCTTTACTTCTATCTTGTATCTCTCCTATCATTGACGGGGTGCTCTCCATCTTACAGATCCTACATTAAAACAATTCAATTCCTTTCCTCGTTACAAGAACAAGCAATGAAAACTGATTGTAGGAGAGAGCCAGAAAGATGGCAGTGGAGCCAGTTGGACTATGGGAGTCCCAGTGTGAATGAGAGAGAGTATGGAAAATTTTGCGTACGTGTCAGTGAGTAAGTGGACGTGTGAGTGGCTGCCTGAGTAGGGACTTGGGAACAAGGATCTCTTGGGAACCAGGGATCTCCTGGTTAAGTGGCTGGTGCTGCAACTGCTCTGCTTGGTCCCTGGTGCTTCCTGGTGTGCAGAAGGCAAGTACCAGTTTTTAAAAATCAACAAAGCCCTTCCCAGGAAGGAGCTCCCAGGAGAGACTGCTGGCTCTAGGCACTGCCTCACCACTGCAGCGCCTATTTGGATTCTGGCAGCAAGGGCTGTGGAGGAAGCACAGCACGGGAGCCCAGAGGCAAAACCCCACTGAAGAAGATGAAAGAGGCACCCTGCTACCATCTGGAAAACGAGGCAGGAAAGTGCTCCAGCTTGCTCACCATGGAGTAACAGACCCCACCCCGTCTCTGTGACTGGTGGATTCACTACTCAGGGGTTGATCGTGACCCAGAGGGAAAATCCTGAAAGCACAAACTCCAGAGGGACAGGATGAGGGCTGAGTCTCAGGTGCCCCATTCCCTACCCTGATTCAGCCACAGGACAAAGAGTATGGCCAGAAAAGCACAAGGAAGACCCTGGAAGTAATCAGCGGTGAGTACAGAGCCAACTGTATATCTGACAAAGGCCTAACATCTAGGATCTACAAGGAATTCAAACGTGCTAAAAGGAAAAAAACAAACAGCCCCATTAAAAAGTGGACAAAAGACATGAATAGACACTTCTCAAAAGAAGATATACAAGCACATGAAAAAATGCTCAGCCTCACTAATCATCAGAGAAATGCAAATCAAAACCACACTGAAATACCACCTAACCCCAGTAAGAACGGCCATTATGAATAAAACAAACAACAGATGCTGGCGAGGATGCGGAGAAAAAGGAACACTTCTACACTGCTGGTGGGAATGCAAACTGGTGCGACCGCTTTGGAAAACAGTGTGGTGATTTATCCATATAACCCAGCAATCCTAGGAATATACCCAGAGGATCTCCAATCATTCTATAAAAAAGATACCTGCACATACATGTTTATTACAGCACTATTTACAATAGCAAAAACACAGAACCAATCGTGCTGCCCATTGAAACTAGACTGAATTTTTAAAATGTGGGACATATACATAATGGAATATTACATAGCCATAGAGAACAAACATATGGGCTTTGCAGCAACTTGGATGGATTTAGAGTCTATCATACTCAGTGATCTACCACAGAAACAAAGGACAGAGTACCACATACTCTCACTCATAAGCAGACCCTGAACATTTGCCATAATACTATAAGAAAGGGATTGGCAGTAGCGAGATACTGCTAGGGACGAGGGAGGCAGGGGGATACAACATCAATAAAGATAGCTGATCTCAAACCAGGCAAAGTGCACACCAAAGAGAGGCCCAAACTTTACCTGTACGATGACCACTTGTATACCTAATCCTGAATTGTACCTCACATCTTTAAAATAAAGAAAAGTAAAAAAAAATGAAACTGATTGTAATCTAACACCACCCACATTTTCTTTAGATGCATGAAAGGTTGAGTTAAAACTACTTGCTTCTTTTTTGGATAGACAGTGGCTGAAATAACCTGCTTTCTCTTCTGAATTAGCATCTCCCCTCTAGATTTGAGTCCTCATGGTCTGTCCCCATCTGGATTAGAGTCCCTCAGTCCTGTCCTCATTTGGATTAGAGTCCACTATGTTCAGTCTCCAACTGGATTAGTCCCCCACATCCTGTATCCATCTGGATTAGAGCCCACTGTGTTCTGTCCCCATCTGGACTAGAGTTCTCTACGTCCTATCCCCATCTGAACGAGAGTCTTTCACATCCTGTCCCCATCTGGATTAGAGTCCACCATGTTCTGTCTCCAACTGGATTGGAGTCCCTCACATCCTGTCCCCATCTAGATTAAATTCCTCCATATCCCTGTTACAATCTAGAGTACCCCATGTCCTGTCCTTGTCTGGATTAAAGTCCCCCAAATTCTAACTCCATCTGGATGAGAGCCCCCCCCCCACATGTCCTTTCCCTATCTGGATTAGATTCTCGCCACACACGCTCTCAGTAGGTGGATCACGCAATGATTAAATGAATTCCTCGCCTCCCACTGTCCCTCATCCGTACTGGGTTCATCATGAAGGCACTCATATCTTCGGCAGGAATCCGATTCACCAGCTCTGCACCTTCCAGCAGTGCAGAATCTGATTTGGTCCAACATTGGGATTTGACAAGACGAATGTACCAGTCCTGGGAAGAAGAAAAAGGCAGATACGGGTAATGCAACTGGAAGGCGTTCAAGGGGTTTCACTTCCCTGGGACTATGGTGGAGCTTTGGTCAACTGGGCTTCTGGTAAAACTGCAGGCCAGCATGCTCTGGGCTTACAGCTCACCACACAACAGGTCTTTTCAACTTGCTGTCATCTGTCTGAACTTCTCTTCCCCCTCCCACTTCACCTGGTGAACAACAGTCCTTCCATACTCAGCTACCATACAGAGGGTTAGCACCCTTCTACCCTTTCCACATCCTTTTCCAAAGTGTCTGCATTGCTCTCTCCCCAGCAGCCAGGGCAGAGGAGGGGCTTAACATATAGAACCTGAGAATGCAGAACCTTTGTCTTCCTATACCTGGGCTGCTGTTTTTTGAAATGTAAGTTAATAGTTAAACTGGGCTCTCTCTTGGAAAGAATACTACCAGGGCTCTATCAAGGTTCCAAATGATCCCTAACTCTGAGGTGTGAGTGATAAAGATGATGACAACACACCAGGGTTGCTGGCAATGGTAGTATCAATTTGCAGGAGGATAGAAAGTGTGAGGAGAGGGAGGTGAGCCAAATGTGTTGATGCTATTTGAGGGCTGAGTAGTCAGGGGCCTGTAAGCCTTGGCTGACCTTTCCTGATTCACCCAAAAACCATAACATTCCCCAATCATGCTATGAGAGTCCCACATCAGCACTGCCTTTCTCACTAGGACCCTCATGGCTCCCAAATGTCTCCACCCTATGCCTCAACCAGACCTGCTAATGACCTGAGCCAACATCAGAACATCCTGGGTCCACTGAGCCTCCCCTGCACACTCTGGATTTGCCACAGGTAGACAGAAGTGCTCAGTACACCTATGTGAACCCTGGGTCTCACACACAGATACACTGGACACTTACTTTGTCTGGACTCACTGTTTCCAGTGTCACATGCCCATCCCCATCCAGCGGGTGGGAAGAAACTGGAGGAGAAGGACTAAGTGAGTCTTGTATGGTGGAGACACGAAACCTGTCCAGCAGGGAATAAAGCCTTTGGTGTCTGAAATATAAACAAATGAAATTACAGCACAATTTATTATTTTGTAATTTTAGTCTCAACTTTGCAAGTCAGGATTCTAGAAATGCACAATATAAGGAAGGAGTATTAGTGACTTCTTAAAGCAAGAAGCAACTTGTTTAAAATTTTTTCTTCAGATTGTTTTCTCATCAACACTTGAGCAGGGCATGATGCAAATTTAAGCCCTAGTTTACTTTTAATTATCATAGCTTTTACTCCATTAATACTTTTCAGAAATTTCATTTACACTCAGACATCTACAAGAGGCAATACATGATAATACAACTAACAAACGCATTCCTCATAAAGCAAAATAGATGATATATTCTATGATCCAAGTGCACAAACTACCCTATATATAATCTCCCAATAAAACATAATTTATACGAACTTATGATCATGTCAAAAAAGAATCACCTCATCTGGCAAAAGATATTTATAATGTTTTAATCTTCCTCATCTGGGCTGAAGATTAAGTCTAGGATCAAAAACTAGTAATAGTTTGATCTCCCACCATCTGCTATGACAGTAACAACGTCATAATGCAAATTACAACATAACTTGGCCCAGCAGACTGAAAAAACCATCCCAATCTGTGGACTGTCCACCAAACTGTGCCCCATATCATTTATTTTTATTTTTATTTTTTTTAGCTGGAGTCTCACTCTGTTGCCCAGGCTGGAATGCAGTGGCACACTCATGGCCACCCCAGCGTTGATCTGCTGGGCTCCAACCTTCCACCTCAGCCTTTTGAGTAGCTGAAACTACAGGCACACACTACCACACCCGGCTAATTTTTTTATTTATTGTAGAGACAAGGTCTCACCAAGTTGCCCAGGCTGGTCTCGAACCCATAGCCTCAGGCAATCCACTTGCCTTGGCTTCCCAAAGTGCTAGAATTGTAGGCTGAGCCACTGAGCCTGGCCGCCCCATACCATTTAAAAACATCATCCACAAGGTATTTTTTTTTTTTTGAGTTGGAGTCTCACTCTGTCACCCAGACTGGAGTGCAGTGGCCGCTCCCGGCTGCCACAGCCTCGACCAGCTGGGCTCCAGCGATCCTTCCGCCTCAGCCTTCCGAGTAGCCGGAATTACAGGCATGTACTATCAAGTCCGACTGATTTTTTTTTATTTATTGTAGAGATGAGGTCTCGCCAAGTTGCCCAGGCAGATCTCGAACCCGCAGGCTCAGGCAATCCACTCACCTCAGCCTCCCAAAGCACGGGATTACAGGCTGAGCCACCGAGCCCGGCCACAAGGTATTCTTAATACTGAAACCACAGCATAGTAATTATATTCTCTCTGACTCTCTCCCCGTCCCCCACCTTTCTCTCTCTCTCTCTCTCTCTCTCTCTCTCTCTCTCTCTCTCTCTCACACACACACACACACACACACACACACACACACAATTTCTCCTATGGAAGAAAAAAGGTAATGGGTTTCTTACCTTTTGTAAGGTAAGGATTTCTGATAAAGGCTTCTAAAAAAACTTTGCAAACAAAATTGAGTGCCCAAATTGTAATGAAGAGATAAAATTTCAAGAAGATGTAGCTGTAATTCTTGCACGTCTTTCAGATTTGCCAATTCCATGCTTGGATTTTGCTAAGACAAAGCTGATAACCCATGCCCTCATTCATCAAGGACGGTGAGTAGAGACAATGCAGTTACCTGCTCCCTCTCAAACAGCCACTAGGAGAGAAGCAAGCATTCGTGTTGCAAGCGTGACACTGCTAGTTATTCTTCACTTTGTATAAAGTGAGACTCAACTGTTTTAAATGCAGAAAGCTATTATGGCATTTCTGCAGTAAACCCACCTACAAAGCACATCAATTTCTCATCCTGTGAATTTATTCCCATACAGATCTATATCCTTTGCATCCTAGGTTATCCAAACACAAAGACCACCTGCATTTCCAACATTACCTCTGGGCGAGTCCACTGCTCTGAAGGTACTCCTGGATTCTGTTGAGTTCTTCCAGTGGCAACTGGGCCACGCTGCTCTAAACAGACAAGAACACATCAATGGGTCTGTAATACATAATGAACCAAAATATCCTCACACTCATTTAAAAAAAAAATGAACTGATGTGTACAGCTTATCCTAGCAAAGGCAGACTAGAAAAAAGTACAAGAAACAGTCAAATCAGACACACACTGACTGACACATTTGTACATTTATCTATGTTTCTACTGGTGGCCATATAAAGACCGTATCTGTGGAAGAAAAAAGCAGCAATCGCTTTGCTCACCCTGCTACATTTTTAATAAATCACTTTCAGGGCTTTTTCTAGTACCTGCAAGTTTGCAGCCAAAAGCATTTCTACCCGGCGACAGGCGAGGATATCGACCATGCGAGCCAGCACACGGAAGGGGGTGCACAGAAGCCTGTCCACATACAGCGTAAGCACAGCGCCTGACTGGCTGAGATGGATCCCTTCCAAGCACTGAAGTGTCTTCTTCAGAGTGGTTGGCTAACATTAGTGTGAAGGAGAGAAACAAGAGATGATGATTAGAAATTAGCACTTAAAAAATTCCAACACTCCATTTTTAGGCAGAGAAAACCGTGACCGACAATGTTGGCAGAATGGAGACTCACGGTTGAAAGGTTTTCACAACGAGATTGAATAGCCTGGATAAAAAGGCCACTGGCAGCAGAGTTCCGATGGACAGCACTGATGAAGTCCTGCACTGGAGGCTCACGGGACAAGCCGATCAGATCTTGAACGTGATTCACGATGAGCCACGTCAAGTGCTCAGAATCATGGAGGTTCTGACACTGAGGAAAAGTACGATGAAAGATATATTTTCAAGGACACAAGGAGAGACCAGATATGTATTTAATTATTATTTAATGCCACAGAAAAGCCAGAAAGGGTAAGGGAAAGAAAACAAATTCCAAATATGAACCTCACTGAAAATATACAATGACTGAGCACAATTTTTTTTTTTTTTTTGAGTTGGAGTCTAACTCTGTCACCCAGACTGGAGTGCAGTGGCCGCGCCCGGCCACCCCAGCCTTGACCTGCTGGGCTCTGGCGATCCTTCCGCCTCAGGCTTCCAAGTAGCTGGAACTACAGGCGCGCGCTACCACACCCGGCTAACTTTTTGATTTATTGTAGAGATGAGGAGTCTCACCACGTTGCCAAGGCTGATCTTGAACTCCTGGCCTCAAGTGATCCTCTTGCCTTGCCTCCCAAAGTGCTGGGATTATAGACTTGAGCACCACACCCGTACCCTTATAACTCTTAAGTGAAATTTCTTCACTTAAGATCCATTTAAT